>JAADWV010000518.1:0-23720 GCA_023336295.1 Pythium folliculosum | reverse complement strand
CCTGGCGGATTCCAAGAGGCTGCGGGGGAAGGGAAGTATGTGTGTGTAGGAGGAGGAGACCATTGCATTTGAGGAGCTGACTCTTGTAGCTCAGCCGAAGTAGTAGTGTAGTACGGATAATCCGGCCCCTGGGTCTGTCGCTTCGGGCGGTGGACACAGGCGAGCTATGTGAATATCGTTTGAAGCCGAGTGTGGTCGGTGTTACTGTCGAGAGCATGCACATGGATCACGGCACGTGCATGGCTCACGAGTCGATGAAGGCATCCTGGGTTGTATTTCTTAGTCCAGGACATGACTCATTTTCGACTACTCCATGCGCGATTTCTTTTGTTTCTTGGACTTGTGCTGGGCGGCGGAGTCGGCAAGCTCGTCACGTTCATCACCATCTTCAGCTTCCTTCGTACGCTTCGTCTTTTTCTTCTTCGACTTCTTCACCATCGACGATTCGGCGGATGAAACGGCCGATTCATGGTCCGAGCCGGCGTTGTCCTGGCGGCGACACAAAACTGAGGCTTCGAGTTCAAACGGCGTGCCGTCCCGGTTGTACATCACGAATCCGTCGTCACGGTTCAGCATGACCGCTCGTTCTGCCAGGTGCGGGTGCTGATCGTGCAGCTTCTTGAGCCACTTGATCGCCATGCGCTTGCGGCCCGACCGCGTCTCACGCCACACACGGTCAAAGTTCTGGCTGCTGCAGAAGTTCTGCGTGACAGCGACGGTGTCCTCCACATTAAAGACAGCGTGCCACCATCCACCGGGGACATAGATCGTATCGCCCGGGTACTGCATGAACTCGACGCAGCGCAGGAAATCGGGCGAGTTGGCCTTCTTGATACGAGGCAGGATATCCATGAAGTAGTTGACTGCTTCATCGTCTTCACCCGGACGGATGTGGTCCTTGCCCTTCACGATCCGCTTCGGAACATCCGGCGGGAACAACACCCATCGCTTACGCCCGACAAGAAGCGTATTCCACGCGCTCGTGCCCAACGGATCAAGGTGGACACACGTGCCGGAGCGCTTTGGGCCAACCAAGAACCAGCGGTACGGGGGGCGGCGGTCTTCTCCTGCGAGCTCAAACAGATCTTCCGGGAAGTACTTGGGCACACGGTAATCGCTGAGAAGCGGCTTAGTGTCCTCGCGGTCGTCAAAGCTGCTGTCGAAGATGTACAGCGGACTGTCGTCCGTCTGCTGCTTTATGTACTTCATGAAGTACTTGAACTTCATGCGAATCGTCTTGCCGTCGTCGTCTTCGCCGCACTTGAGCATCGCGCGCTTGTAGTTTTTGCGCAGCTTCTTGAGCGTCCAGTTGGCGGCAGCGCCCCAGCCTTCCACCTCGGGGATGCCTTCGATCACAACGGGCACGTACGGTTTCTCGTACTCCTCAATAAAGCGCTCCACCGTCAGATCGCTCGCGTGCTCGCGCTTGACCGGGTTGGACTCGTCCAGCGGCAACTCACACACGTCCGACCCAGCGAACCCCTCGCGGTTCCACGTATGCGACTTGATATCTGTTTGCATTCGTTCATAACATGGCAGGTCAGCGTTCTCCGTCGCCGAACATCCTCAGTACAACGCCACATACCGGTGCGGTGCTTGCGCTTCGCGTCGGTCACCAAGCGCGCGACCTTCTCCGAGAACTGCGGCGCCGGCACGGGCGGGAACCGCGGCGTGTTCTTGGCGCGCTCGTCGCCTGAGCTCGAGCCCGTCGAGGACGAGGAGGAGGACGACGACGACGAAGAGGACGACGACGTTGACGAGGTCGACGACACGGACGCCGCGCGCCCGCGCTTGCTGCTGCTGCCCATGATCAAGTTGGAGGCTGAGATGGGGCTGGGACGAAAATGCGGAAGTGGCGGAGTGGCGGGTGGCGGGCGTTCGACTCTAATCTCTCCCTCGCGTCAGAGACATGCAGCCATGTCCTGGTCGGCCCTCCACGACGCGTTCTCGAATGGTGGCGGGAGAATGGCGCGGACGTCGGTCATGTGACACCTGTGAAGGTTGTACGAAGGTCGCATGAAGGGTGTTTGGTCGGGCACGGCTCTTGTAGAGGGTTAGGTCCGAGATTTGTGCCCCCTTTGCCGAAATGGAAATCTCCCTCTAAAAGAGCACAGCGGGGTTTTCCCTCCCCCTGGCGTATTGGGAACGTGCGGAACGGAAACGAAGAAGCGTGATGGGGGAGGTCGCGGTGTCGGCGGCGATGGACGTCGCAGCAGCGGCGGTGAGCAAGGACGAGGCGGCGGCGGCGGCGAAGGAGGAGGAGAGCTCGCTCAACGCGCTGCAGCAGCACCTGCAGCTCGAGGCATTCGACGGCAAGTACCTCACGAGCCAGGAGATCCTGCTGCTCCAACTGTACCAGTCGCTCCAGCCCGTACGTTTACTTCCGCGCTTCATGGGGAGACTCTCCGCGTGGATGGAGACTGATGATCTGGATTTCATGCGTGATAGGACGGAGGGAAGGCCACTGTGTCTGGTGGTGCGAATGGATCGGCGTTCGCGAGTGGCGCCGCCGATGGGGCGCTGAACATCTCGGCGAGCGCCGCGTCGGCCGGGTCGGCGCTGGCGCATACGGCGACGACGCCCAGTGGGGGCGCCGTTGGGAAGAGCCCCGGGGGTCATGCGAGTAAAGGCGGATCGGCGACCGCGACGACCCCGAAGCAGAGGCAACAATCCTCCGACCGCGAGCGCGTCCAGAACTTTCTGCTGCAGCGCCAAAGCTCCGTGGGTGGTAGCGGGCCGGTGGGCGTTCCGACGCCGCGCGGAGCGAGCAGCGCATCCGCAGCATCAGCCGGCGCACCTGCTGCGGCGAATGCGAATATGTCGGCTGTAGAGCGAGCGAAGCTGCTGATGGCGAAGAAAGCTGTCGGTGTGGCTAAGCCGTTGGCGCGTTCGTCGTCTATGACTGGTGGCAGCAGCACGGCCGTCAAGCGCGTGAACCCACTTGCGGACATCCTGAAGGGCGGCTCTGGAAGCGTCGTTGGAGGTGTGCAACCGAGCGTGGCGAAGCGTCCGCGCACGAAGAGCGACTTGAGACCGGGAGAAATCCGCATCAACGGTGGCCGCAACTCGATCCAACTGCCCGTGGAGAGTTTCCTGCGTAGCGACGACTGGGACTCCTCGATCGGTTCGCCTCTGGACATTGTGCTGCCCGAAGTTGCGTTCGCGACGAACAACACGCTCATCATACACGCGACCATGCCTCAGCGATCGATGCGGTTTTGCTTCAACATCAGCACCCAGTCCAGCATTCTCAGCGGTGCGCCGTACCCCGGGACGGTGCTCTACCACTTCAACCCCCGCCGCCAACGCGGTGGACACATCATCCAGAACAGCAACATTGACGGTCGTTGGGGCTGCTCTCAGCCGCTGCCGCGGTGCCCTATCACGTTTGGCGAGCCATTCACTCTGCGACTGACGATTGTGCCGAGCGGGTTCCTCGTGCTGATTGAGGAGATTTTCCAAGACGAGTTCAAGCATCGAGTCCCGATCCGCGAGGGCGAGAATCTCGTGCTCACGGTCCCGACGAAAGACGAGAACGGAAACCCGGAAGGAGTCATCGTGCACAGCGTGTGGTGGGGCCATGGTGAGCCTCCCGCAAACATCGACACGATGCGGCGTGGCCCGAACGGTCCCAGTCCGACAGGATACCGCGGACCACGCAACTTTGACGGGCCTCGTGGTTTCGATGGTGACCGTGGTGGCTTCCGTGGCGGTGGAGGGGATCGCGGTGGCCCACCGGGCCGCTTTGCCTCCAACCCCAACCCGTTCGAAGTGTACGTCGGGAACCTTCCGCCCGGAACGACCCGTGAAGAGCTGTCGTTCTTGTTCCAGTATCTGGGATTCGAAACTGTCCGTATTACGCAGCGTGGGTTCGGCTTTGTTACTCTCCGCAGCGCGGAAGACATGCACCGCGCCGTTGAAGACCTCGATAACCGCGAGTTCAATGGCATGAAGCTGAAGGTCTCGGTGGCGATGGCGCCGAAGTAGAGACCTACAACTTTCGGGCAAGCAGTGGTATATATATATGGATGCTTGTACGGAATGCTTTCAGCACGATGCCATCAGGGATCGGAAAAAATAATATATTTCAGTAATAATTGAAGTGTACTGAGTTATTGATTTATTATTGTTTTTTGACTGAGTCAGTATAATTGATTATTTTGCCGTAGTTACGGTATTGCCTTCTTACACCCCCTCAGGCAACGGCTGGAGGCCGATAGTGACACCAAGTGTGCTTTGGTGAGTGGAGCAGACCAGTTCTATCTCGAACGAATGGCTGGCTGCATTCCCTACGCATCGGCGAGCCCGCTTGGGCTGGCGGGACCCAACCCGATCTCACTCTCCAAGTCCCCAGCCCAAGATGACGTCGCGAGACCGCTGCAACTTCTTCGACGACGGGGACTCGAACCCTGGGCAGTGGATCAAGTTGGGCGTACCATTCCACCACACCAGTGTGAGCCCGATATTATTATTGTATTATGGCATTATTGATTATTGGTCGAGGCGACATTACTATTGGGATTATTGTGCGCAGCGAAAGTCAGTATAATATGGCGCGGCAGTTTCCAATCCCTGACGCGTAGGGCGTCAGCGCTTGTGCGGGCCCGGTCATAGAGCGGGCGGAGAGTAGGGGCTTTGGGTGGGCGCCGCGTCTTCATCTGCGTGATGATCATCATGCTGTCTCCGATAACTTCCAGCGGGCCCCACCCGTGGCGCTCAGCGACTGTGAGTCCGTGGTAGAGTCCTTGATACTCAGCGTCGTTGTTGGTGGTGGAGGCGCGACCATAGGCCATAGCCGCTACCCACACGATCATAGGCGAGTCGCCGGTGCGCACGATGACCGAGCCACTGCCGCCCGGCCCGGGATTGCCGCGGCTGCCCCCGTCAAAGAAGAGGAGAAAAGCGGTCGGCGTGTTGACGGCTCGGGCTGGGCTGGCCGCTCCCAGCGCATGTCGGAGCAGGTTGCGCAGGCAGGCGCTGTCGATGTCCTTCGTGTCCGTGGGGGCGAGGGTCACCGCCGTCAAGTCACTCCGTAGTTTGTTCACCCAGTTGTGCAGTACCGCGTGGTAGTCGTCGTGCTGGGGTCGTTAGTAGGGGTGGTCGCGATCGCCCAGCTCCGCGACCACAGTCTGCGTATCGCGCACGCGACGAGTTGCGTCCATCCAATCCGAAGCCAGTGCACAGTACGATCCCCAACATCCGTCCCGCTTCCCGGGATGCCAGCCTGCCAGTCAAAACCGGTGGGCGGCGGTTGTCTGGAGAAAACCAAGTGTAGGAGGTCTTGGTCAGTGGTGGAGATGGCTCCCCAGAGCGTCTTGATGCGTCCCCACAGCGCCTGCGCCCGTGGGCACTCCCAGACGAGATGTGCCGTTGACCCCGGTTGGTCGGGGCCGCAGCTAGCACGTGCACAGGTACCTCTGGTGTCGCTCGTCCCCCAGACTTGGAGTTGACAAAGCCGCAATCTCGTCCAGAGCTGGGTCTCGTACGTCGTCAGGCCTTCCTGGCGCACAAAACGGGGCCAGCTCACAGTTTCCAGCGCGCACGCGAGGTCCGCATTCTGCTTCCTCAACCGTCGGGTTCTGCACTCGAGCGCGCGCGCGCCTTCTTCCTTCAGGTTGCGACCGAGTGCGCGCTTGAGGTGACGTCTGCTCGGAGTCCAGGCCGTGAGGCCTCTCCACGGCTGTACGAGGCGCGTCAGTGCCGGACCACATTCGAAACTCGGTTTGATCAAGGTTCCTCGAACCGCAATCGGGGGTTGGCGCTGGAGCTCGTATTGGGAGTTCACACCCACCGCGTCGACCGTGAAGCCGTCCTCCGTCCGCCGCAGGGTTCCTTCCGTCCAGAACCACTCGATGTCAGCTGTCGGGTCAACGTTGTACGTCCGTACGAGCTCTTCCTCGTCTGGGCGCCGTGTGATATCCGGAAAGTTGGCCACCAACGTATCACAGAGGACGCGGAAGGCCGCTTGCGCACTGGTCAACGGAAAGAACCGTGGGCGAAAGCGCAGTGTCCTTCCTGACACCCAATTCCACGAGACGAAGTCGCTGATGTGTAGGCCTGGCCCGAGGGGACGAAGGTGAGCGGAGCGTAGCGGCTTGCCGTCTGCGCTGAGAATGAACGATCCGGTCGCCCCAATTTCCAGGAATGGGATCCATGCTGGAGACAGTCGTCCTCCCTCCTCCTCTCGGAGCTTGGAGATTTCCTCTCCACCGATGCGGTGGAAGTCGCCGAAATCGCGCTCGTAGGAGCCCCTGTACCACCGCCAGTCGGGGTCCTCTTGAAGGGCTGCGATGCCGTCGCGAATGAGCGTTTGCGTGGGGAAGTTCATGGTCGAGCCATAGATCCAGCCGAGCCCAGCCCGCCCTGTGACCCACAGGGTTTTCTTGAGGCCAGGCGGCGGCCGGGGCTGAGTGAACTGCAGGACTGGCTGAACCGGACGTTCTGGAGGGAAACCACACGACGTCATCGAAAGACCACGTGGGACCCCACGCATCGCGTCTTATTGGCGCGTCACAGCCCAGCAAGGGAACACCAGTCGGCTACGGCTGGTTCGCCCGCACGTTTGGGCTTGGTGTCGTTGGGATCAAGCTTTCGTCGAAAGGCGACCGCGTCCAGTCTGTTGAGGTTGCCACGTGGATCGAGGCCAACTCGAGGTGGTTCAAAGCCGAGTACGCATCGTCTCCCACGATGCGCTGGTTCGAGCTAATAAAAGGCGAGACCCTAGAGGAAGTGCACGTTCGCCTCACGGCCGACGGTGACCACGTGGGCGCGCTCAAGTTTGTGACCAACCTGCGTCGCTCGACTTGGTTTGGCGCCGGCTCCGGTGAGGTCCACAAGATCACCGCGCCGCACGGTTGTTTTATCCACATGCTCCATGGTGAGTGCAGCAAACGCTGGCTGCGCGACGGGACCTGTGACAGGATCGGCGCCTACTTTGTTCCGAGGACGCTCCACTGCTCACCGCCCAGCGGGTGCAGCTACGTTGGGGTGTCACACGCCGTTGGCTCGGAGCCGATCACGTCCAGCGCATACAGATTCTTCAACTACCGGCCCGAGATCGTGCGCGCGATCGTGTTCGTGGTTGGGAAGCGACTTCTATCGATCTCGCCGTTGAACGCGGTCGAGTATGAGCGCTACTTGGCGACTCGCGAGACGTTGCCGACCCGCCACGTCTGCGTGGTGGAGCTGTTGGGCGAGGAGCGCATCACCAGCGTTCGCGCAGTGTTCGATGGCCGCTACGTCACGTCGGTCCAAATCGTGACGACGCGTCGTACAACCGAGTGGTTTGGGCCCGCACCCACCAACCAGGTGGGGCATTGAAGAGAAGGCCTCGGCGACCCACATTGGCGGGTTTCGTGGTATACGCTCGGGGGGGCATCCGGTCGCTGGCGGTGCACTACTACAGAACCCCGGCCTGAACCAGAGAAGTGTGCGGGCCCGTCTGCTAAGAGTGACTGCCGCTAGTAGTGCTGGGAACACATAAGGTATATTTCATCATTCGCCTGAGCGAGACGGCGCACTGTTGGCTACCTCTTTACCACAGCGAAGCGACCGCCGCGGCGACGATCGTCGTGGCGGCCCACAGCGAAGCGGACACGGAGCCGGCGGCGCTCTTAGGCGCTGTCACGGGCGGCGCCGTCGTCGTCTTGGAGGCCACACTCACCTGACTGGCCTCTGCCACGTCGTCATCCCCACTCGCCGCCGATGCCTCACTTCCGGCAGTCGTCGTCTCCTTCTCCACCGAGCCGGTGTTGTTGCTGGCAGTCGTCGACACGGGTTCGGTCGCTGTCGTCTCGTTCTTGGTCTCTTCGCTGGTCCCACCGCCGTTCGGCGCCGGGCTGCTGGAGCTCGCGCTGGGCTCAGGCGCCGTCGTGGTGGGAACGGGGGCAGGACCAGGGGCGGGTCCTGGCGCTGGGCCGGGCGCGGGGGCAGGACCAGGCACCGGTCCAGGAGCTGGCTTCGGGGCCGGCGTCGGGGCTGGCGTCGGGCCGGGAGTTGGCGCCGGGCCGGGAGTTGGCGCCGGCGGGTTCGGGTCAGGACCTTCGCCGTGGCAGAACGTGTCAATGGGCTTGTACTTGGCCAGCACGCTGGCCGAGCCGAGACCGAGCTGCACGTAGCACTGGACCGTGTCGTCCTCGATGAGGCGGTGGAGCGACGTGTGACACGTGCGGTCGTCGCACTTGGCCTGCGTGCTGCTCGTGACCGAGTCGCACGACTTCATCCACTCGACGATCTTGATGCCGTCGCTGGCGGTGCACGCGCTCGCGAGCGTGGCGTGGGTCGCGGCAGCCACGCAGAGCGTGGCGACGGTGGTTGTCGTCTTCATGGTCGAGAAGGGGAATGGACGCTCGCGGTGTTGCTCTCTCGTCTCAAAGGCCGAACGGCTGGAAGAGGCTTTCACTGCTGACTCCCATTCAGCCCCACCTCGCTGAAACCTCCCACACTTCTGAACGGAGACGTTCGAAAAGCAAGCCGCCCCATCCATTCAGCGTCTGCAGCCGTCGGAGAAAAAGTGCGCGAGAGATTTGCGTGACTCACATGGCCCGTTCGCCATCCACGGCGCAGGCAGTTCACGGCCTCCCACTCGTTGAAGGTCCACGGTGTACACAGGTCGTGGGGTCCATCACACGGACCTCAAAGGCCACCCTTCGTTTCTGAGATTCAAGAAGGAGATGGCCGAGAGGCAAACCGTCCGCCGTCGGATAGCTCCGCGGAGAAGAGCCATCCGCGACGTGGAATTTCAGGGTCAGACACGGGAACTTTGCCAACAAGCACTTCAATCATTCCTGCCCTGCAGAACACAGTACACATACAGTAGCCGTGTTGAACGTGGCCCGCCGTCAGACGTGCTCGCGTAACTAGGCGAGCGGACTGACTAATTAAGGGCGCGGGTCCGCCAGTCCAACACGAACCACAAGAACCCGCGTGAAGCCTCTCGCACGACGACGCCAGTCGACGTCAGGGCCGCCGGCAGGCTTCACGCGGTCTCCCCTCTCTCGTCGGCCTCACGCATGGCGCTGCAGAGCGACGTTAGGTGTGCATAGTACAAAACAGCAGTGCTTCTTGTACAAGCGCCCAGGTCTTTGGTCATGAAATGGCCGTTTTATGCACAGAAAGCCACCTGCCGCCGTCGGAATGCACACAAAAGAGACAGACTCGGGTTTGCGGATGTGCCGGCGGCGGGACGGACGAGGTCCCAGCGTGTTCCACGGATGACTGACGGACCCACGGTCTCCGATTACAGCGATCGACGCGGCGTGGCGAGTCACCAGGCAAGCAGCCCAAGCATGGCTATCTCGGGGCACTGATCTACTAGTAACGCTGGGCGAGTATTGTACTGCTGGGTCGATCTGGTCGTGAATGCCTTGCCGACAAGCAGTGCCGTCTCCGGAAAGTGGATCTCGAGTGCGGTGAGGGGCTCCTTGCGGGGCACAGGCGCGGCCACCGTTGCAGCCACTCCGTCAGGCAAGGGGTGACTGGTCTCGAGGCTCTTGCGCCTCTTGTTGGGGGCTCGAGTGGCCCTTGAGCGATTCTCTTCGCGTCCCACGATCAGTCGCTCGCTGCAGATCATTCTTCAATCTCCCAAGTTTGACGCAAGCCCACCGCCTCCACCATGAAGAGCTTCACCGTTGCCGCCCTCGTCACTACCGCCCTCATTGGCTCGACCGCCGCGCAGACGCCGGTCTGCTCGCAGGCCGACTTCGACAAGATCAAGACGTGGATGGCCTCGTGCGACAACGTCACGACGGGCACGGCCGCCAAGTGTGCGGACCGCGGGTGCCACACGGCGCTCCACCGCCTCGAAGAGGAGGAGACCAAGCAGTGCTGGGCGCTCTTTGGCGGCGACGCCGCGGCTTTTTCCAAGTACGCGGCGATCGACGCGTTCTGCCACGGCGAAGGCCCAGACCCGGAGCTCCCCGTGGACGTGAGCTCGCCCCCGTCCAACTCGACGGAGGCGCCGGGTCCGATCTGCACGTTTGAGGATGGTGTCCGCATCTACGAGTGGATGGTCGCGTGTGACTCGGTCGAGGGCGACCTCAACGCCAAGTGCGCGGACGACGCGTGCCACGCGGCGCTCCACCGCCTCGAGGAGGAGGAGACCCACGCGTGCTGGGAGTTCCTGGGCCTCGGCACCCACGAAGACTTTGAGAAGTATGAGGTCATCGACGCGCACTGCCACGGCGAGGAGCACAGCGGCGACCACGACCACGAAGGTGAGCACCAGTAAGTCTCTCGTGCCTCGGGCTACAGTATTTGGCGATGCGCTCCCTCCACCGAAGATCATAGGATGCATCAGCATGTCTCGCAGTTAGCCGAATATCTACCTTGTTGTTGATTCATTTTTGCGCTTTGTTACGTGCCCGAGTCCTCCTCTCGGGTCCTGGAGGCACGCGAATTGCCCCTTTCTGTTTGCTCATGAACGTGCATGTGGAGTCGTTTGACCATACACAGCGTCTACGACCAAGTGATTAGCCATGGTATCACTTCCCGTAAGCACAGCAATTGATCGTCGGCGGCATAGCACGACCCTAGTAGCCACAGCCAAACTTTCCGGCGAGTAGCCATAGTACGTGGGCTCTCCAATGAGTGTCGTCGCCCCTCACAAGGATATACAACAAAGGATGTCGTTTGTGAATGGACTTGGTATTAGCAACAAGCTACTACTAGTTCGGAGTTGCATTGGAAATGAACAAAAACGCGTGCCTCGGAGCCCCTTCCACGTCAAGAGGGAGACCTCCTTACCTTCTGCCGTCGCTTAGCACGCCGGGCCGGGCGTGACGACCGGCGTGTCCGGCTTGGTGGGTCCCGGGGTCACCGTGGTCGGTGCCGGGGCCGGGCCCGGTCCCGGGATGACAATCGTCGGAGCGGGCGGCGCGGGTGTATCAGTGATGACCGGCGCCGTGGTCGGCGGGGGAGCCGTCGTGAACGGCGGCAGCGTCTTGGGTCCCGGATCGGCGGCCTCGCCGTGGCAGAAGGCGTCGATCTCCTGGTAGATCACGAGGTCGCTGCCCTTGCCGAGCCCGGACTCCTCGTAGCACTGGATGGTCTCCTCCTCCACGAGGCGGTGGAGCGCGTTGTGGCACTGGCGGTTGTCGCACTTGGCCTGGGTCGTGCCCGAGACCGAGTCACACGCGGTGATCCAGCCCTTGACTTCGTCGGGCTTGCAGCCGAACGCGTCAGCGGAGAGCGCCATGGCGGCGACGGCCGAGATGGCGAGAACAGCGGAGGCGGACTTCATTTTGGGGTGGGACTTGGGTGGCGGGTCGTGCGAGCCAAGTGAGCAAAATTGCGAACTGACGCTGCCTCGGCGATGAGGAAGGATGAGTGGGCAGCGCAGGGCAGGAGCTTCGCGAGGGCAGCGGGACAGCGCCAGTGCCGCCGTCGCATGCGCATCAACGCGTTCAGCGCGGCCGCCGTGGGAGCGCAGAGGGCCTTCGGGTTGTCCGACGACGGAGGGCGCTGTGGAGTCTGCCGAGGAATTTGGTTGAGTCGGAATGAGATGCGTTCAGCGAGCGAAGAGAGCAAGAACGAGAGCTAGAGAGCAGAGAGTACGGCGATGTGGCGCCAGGCTAGGACAACTCCGGATTGGATCATCTGCGGCGGCGAGCTCTCAGAGCAGCGCTGCACTCTCAGCAGCGACTGTAGGCTCTACTGTATTGTACAATGGGCGGCCGCATCACCGAGCCGTGACCACCCGCTGGGTGCGTTCCGACTCTGACCACTTCAACAAGTCCAGCGCCACGATACCGTGGTACAGAGCCACTGCGCTGTCGCAGCCTTCAATCGCGTCCCACCTCCCACCTGGTGGGGCTGGCCGCCTTTTGTCCGACGGCGGCGGCGCGCTGGCCACCTGTCACGTCACTGCCGACTGATTACTCGACCTCGCCACTCCCCCCCTCCTTTTCCAGCGACCCGCTGGCGTCCAGTGAGCTGCGTGGATTCCCATTTCTTCCTTCTGTCCACCGACACGCCATGACCAAGCCCGCCGTGCTGCTCCTCGCCGCCTCCGCCGCGCTGCTCGCGCCCGCGGTGCGCGCCGACTCGCAGGCCATCGCCGCGTGCAACGCCGACAAGATCAAGGAGGCCATGGCCGCCTGCGACGCGCTCGTCAACATCTCGCAGATCAAGTGCGACACCACGGCGTGCCACAAGGCGCTCCACCTGCTCGTGGACGACGAGTACATCGCGTGCTACGAGGAGCTCAAGCTCGGCCCCGCGAGCGACCTCGCCAAGTACAAGGAGCTCGACGACTTTTGCCACGGCGAAGGCTCGGACCCGCTCGAGAAGGCCGCGGGCAACGCGACCGCCGGCTCGGGCGTCGGCGACAAGAAGGAGGCAAGCGTGACGGCCGTGCCGACGACCGTGCCCGCGCCGACGCCGGCGCCGACCGCCAAGCCCAGCAGCGGCGCCGCGTCGCTCACTTTCGGCGCTGCCGCCGTGGCGCTCGCGGTCTGCGTCGCCTCGCTCGCGTAAACGCACCGCACCACCGTGGCTCTTGGTCACGACATTTCTCTTTTTTGACATATACGTCCACACATTTGCCGCGCCTTCCATCCTACCACATCCATGCACATTCCAACACCCTACGCCATGAGCCCACCACTGCTGACTCTCGGCGCTTTGGGCGTTGGCAGTGCGCGGAGACTGAGAAGCGGCAGGTGTGACCTGCCTCGCCGGACGAAGCGACCGGAGAGAAGCGAGGGACCCTCCACCGAGTGGGAGGTCTACTCGCGGGCCGCCGGAGCCACCTCTGTCTCGGCAACTCGCCGCGGATCTCAGATGCCTCCGAGTCGCCCGCGCGGCCTGCGGACATGCATCTCGCGAGGGCGATTGGCTGGGTGCGAAGGCGTAGTAATACAGTACAGAAACGAACGCTGCGCTCTTGCGGCAGCTTCTCCGACGTGATCGTGAGGCTGCATAGGTATACTGTACTGTACGATACAGGACGAACGAACGCACTGTCGGAAAATCCAGCGTGACCAGTACTAATTAGGCGGCGACCAGCCGCCGTCGGACAAGCCGGACAGAGACCATCCATGAGCTTTTCCGCAACCAAAGACGCCCATCCCCTCTCCTACACTCACACATCTCTCTCGTGTTCTCCCTCCGCCGACGGCGCAACACGCTGCCGTCGAACTCCGACGGCAGCCAGGACCGCTCCGACGGTTGGAGCGGTCCTGGCCTAGTTGAACGTGCCACGTTTGACTGGACGCACGCCAGCCGATCACCAAAGCGCTTCCTTGTCGCCTTGTTCGCTTCCCGGCGACTTGGGGGGCTCAGCGTCATTCCCCATCCCGCGGCGTCCGCGACTCGCCAACCCTCCGTACGGAACTCCATGCGCTTTTTGGTCTCTGTGACGCTCGCGCTCGCGGCGCTGGTCGCGCTCGCGCGCGGCGAGGACTGCTCCGGCCACGGCATCGTCCACGGCAACCACTGCCACTGCACCAAGGGCTACAAGAGCAAGGGCCTCGAGTGCGTGCCCATCAACGGCGGCGGCGCGTCCGCCGCGAGCTGCCCCGTGGGCGGCGTCAGCTGGGAGCTCTCGGCGCTTGTGTTCCTCGACAAGGGCTCCTACACGATCGAGCTCACCAAGAACGACGACGACATGGCCACCATGGTGCTCCCGGTCGCGAACTCCACGGCGCCGACTATGGACAAGCTCGAGGCCTCGATCGAGCGCTCGGTGCAGCTGCTCGAGGACATCACGCTCGCGCGCAAGCTCGTCAAGGCCCAGCAGGTGCTCGCGCCGACCGACAAGCTGCTCTACATCATCCGCCGCAACGCCGAGGAGCTCGAGCACGCCAAGGCCGAGTGCGAGAAGACGCCGGGCAACACGTGGCACATTGACCACTGCGACGGGCCCGAGGGCCACGGCGGGCGTGCGCGCGCGCGGTCGCGCCGCCTCGCCGACGACACGATGACCGTCAACCTCACGATCTCGGCCGCCGGCGTGTTCGGTCTCCACATGCAGCACAACGCGATCGCCGAGTTCGGCATGCGCATCCTGAGCGCCAGCAACCAGGTCGTGGAGCTCACGGTGCTCAAGGCCGGCGAGGAGGAAGGCGAGGGAGCCGAGGAGGCCTCGGAGGGCGGCGTTGGGCGTAAGGCGTCGGCCGCGGTCTGGTGGAAGACGATGCTGGCCGTGTTCGTGGTCGCGATGCTCTCGGTGATCGGCCTGCTGGTGCTGTCGATCCGCGAGAGCCTGCTGCATCGGCTCATGGACGCGCTCATGGCACTGTCGTCCGGCGCGTTGTTCGGTGCGGCGTTCATCCACATTCTGCCCGAGGCCATCGAGTTCTACAGCGTGTACGGCCAGATGGAGCTGTCGTTGTGCATGATCTTCACCGCGGGGTTTGTCGGCGCCATGGTGCTCGAGATGCTGCTGGAAGTGAGCCTGAGCAAGATCGGCGGCGGCAGCGGTCACCACCACCACCCCCACCACCGCCAGGCGCGCCTCTCGGGCCGCCAGAGCGCGGCCAAGCTGCTGTCGCCCGCGGACACCAACGACGCTGGCAGCGGCGGCGCCTCGGCCGCGTTCGCGGACGTCGAGACGCCCACGCAGGGCGGCATCGTGTCGCCCGAGGCGGCCAAGCGCTCCCGGTTCGACCTCACGGTCAACTGGGCGCAGATCCGCCCCATGGCCTACATCATCCTGGTCGGCGACCTGTTCCACAACTTTGTGGACGGCGTGCTCATCGCCACGGCGTTCCTCGCGTGCGACGACGCGCTGGGCATCGCCGTCACGGCCTCGGCCATCCTCCACGAGGTACCGCAGGAGTTTGCCGACTTCATTATCCTCGTCGACGCCGGCTTCACGACGTTCCAGGCGCTGCTGTTCAATTTTGTGAGCGCGCTCTCGGCCTTTCTGGGCGCCTTCGTCATCCTCGCTGCGGTCAAGGTCACCAAAGAGACCATGGGCATGCTGCTGGGCTTCGGCGCGGTGCGTAGGCTAGTTGTGGGATCATCGCAACGTCGCTTTGTCGCTAATGTTGTGGTTTGGTGTCTGTAGGGAACGCTCGTGTACATCGCCGCGACCGACCTGCTCCCGCGCGTGCTTCAGGTCAAGACCTTTACCGACTTTTTCGTGCGCATCATTCTGTTTTGCGCCGGCATCGGCATCCTCGCGCTCACGACGCTCTACCACATCCACTGCGAGGCGGATCTCTAGAGCAGGCGCTTCCAAAGAGACAACCTGGTTCTATTTCAACGTTGGATTTGATGGATGGCCCTCCTTCGTCCCATACTATTGTTCTCTCTTCCGTCCTGTTCACTTTTCAATTCTCCCCCTTGGCAGAACACAACGGCCACTTCCAGCAAGAACGAGATCATGGCACCGCCCGCATCGCCTCGCGCGTTCTTCTCGACGCCATTGAAAACGACGACCAAGTTCGCGGCCAAAGAGCCGCGCATCTCGTTCGGTCGCCAGTGGCGCGAGCTGCTGCTCCCCGTCGGCGCCGTGCGCGTCATGGTCCACAACGGCGCGATCTCGTCCATCAAGAACGTTCTGGCGGACGACACGGCGCGGCTGGCGATGATGGGCCAGTTCGCGGCCGGCGCGCGCACCTCGATCTTCCAGCTCGTACGCGGCGAGTGGCTCACGAAAGTCGAGCTCCGCGCTGGCGCCGACTACTTCCACGCGATTCGGTTCCACACGAACAAGCGCGTAAGCCCGTGGGTGGGCAAGGCGCAGGGCGCGACCCGCGCGATCCTCGCGCCCGACGGGTTCGTGATCCACTCGTTCACGGGCTACTGGGGCCACGGCCTGCGCGAAATTGGCGCGCTCTTTCGTCCACTGGCGGAAATGGCAGCCCCGCTGGCCCAGCCAGACCCTGGGTTCCGACAGGTGCATGTTGCGGAGCTGTCGAGTGGCGACAGTGTGCCTGAGGGCGACTACCGCGCGCCGTTCTCGGTGACGGTGAGCGATCTCGGGGCCGTGGTCGTGAGCGCCGACCCGGATCTCAAGTGGCTTCGCGTGCTGTCGCGCGCGCAGGTCACTGAGTTGGCGGCGCTCCAGGACGGCGTGTACACTGGCGCTGGCGAGCACTGGCTCCAGTTGATGGCGGACGAGTGTGTCACGCGCGTGGAGGTCGTCCACGACGGTAAGGTTATAAAGGGCGTTCGCTGGACCACGACGCTGCAGACCACGCCGTGGATCGGGCAGTACCCGACGACGAAGTTGGTGGTGGCGACGTTTGCGTGCGGTTCAAACGAGCGAGTGTGTGGGTTTTACGGGGCGCGCGGCCGCGCTGGTGTGATGGCGCTCGGCGTGGTGGTTGACGACGCCATGGACCAAGCGCGTGCGGAGATTGGGGCAGACACCAGCTCGACGTCGTCGGACCCAGATCAGTGGGACGTGGTCCAGGGAGAGGACACTTTGGCTAGTCTCCAGTGAGCGGGATTGGACCGAGACGGAATAATTTCGAATATAAATGTTCGTGTTCTTTCGAATATCGGATGGGAGAACAAACAGTTGCTGGGTGTGGTCGTCCACAAACGAGACAGGTTGACGCGACGGGAACTCTGGGAGAGGCCTTTACGGCCTCTCCCAGAGTTGGCGCGGAGGGCTCTATTCGCTCGCGAGTCGGTGGCCCACCATTCTCGGATTGTCGTTCTCACTCAACAACGAACATGAAGAAAAGCGAGGCTCCGAAGCTGCCGTTCTTTTCGGACGTTGTCCGATCCGGGAACTTCGACGGTCCGTGGGCCTTCTGATATCAGTGGGAGCTGTGTCTGCGCCCAGTAGTCTTCTTCAAGGTTACACTCGATACTGTCGGGATCACGGAGATCGAAAACGCGACTACGGGTCGCGCAAGCGAATGCTACGTCAACGAAAAGAACTGCGTGTTCGCGCCAATGCCGGACGAAGTCGTGACGCAAGTCGACGTGTGCTGCGCGGCGGCGTACGTCCAAGGACTGCGGCTCCACACGAACTAGCGCGCTGACGAGTGGTTGGGATCTTGTCGGGGGGGCGATATCGACGATCAAGGCGCCGGAGGGGTTCGGCATCCACTCGTTTGTGCAGTTTGAGACCACGCACCGCACGACGCCGTGGTTCGGAGTGGACTTGTTTGGGGCTCAAGAGGTGGTCACGTTTAACGTGGCAGGAAAGCCGGAAGGGTCATACACCTGCGGTTTCCACACGTACAACACGAAGCTGGATACGAAGCCGAAGATCGGGGTTGTCTTCTGGACGCCGGGCCAGTGAGAACAACACACGCGGGGTGTGGCCACAAGGCTTGCTGTACCCGACAAGTCATTGTAGTGGCGTTGCGTTGGGCTTTGAGTAGGAATGCAACTACGTTTCAAAACTTGCAGACACAGTTTCGACCCGACAAAACACTCGGGGCCGTTTCCTCAGTCTGAAGTTCAGTACCGCGACCAAAGTTACTGTCGGCGAGCCGCGCATCTCGTTCGGTCGCCAGTGGCGCGAGCTGCTGCTCCCCGTCGGCGCCGTGCGCGTCATAGTCCACAATGGCGCGATCTCGTCCATCAAGAACGTTCTCGCGGACGACGCCGCGCGGCTGGCGATGATGGGCCAGTTCGCGGCCGGCGCGCGCACCTCGATCTTCCAGCTCGTACGCGGCGAGTGGCTCACGAAAGTCGAGCTCCGCGCCGGGACCCGACTACTTCCACGCGATCCGGTTCCACACAAACAAGCGCGTAAGCCCGTGGGTGGGCAAGGCGCAGGGCGCGGCCCGCGCGATCCTCGCATCCGACGGGTTTGCCCGTAACCCATTCGTTCACAGGCTGCTGGGGCCACGGCCTGCGCGAGATCGGCGTCCTGTTTCGTCCGCTGACGCATGTGGTGGGTCCGTTAGCAGATGAGATGGTTTCTGAGTGGTGTCGGATGGTTTTTGAGTGGTGGTTTTTGAACGGGAGCCGTGCCGCGATTAGCAGGGGGCCCCATGCGCTAGCACCGGAGCGTAGCGGAGGTTGCGGGCGTGGGTCTTGCAAGCGGCAGACGGCGGACCCGCAAACACTCGTTGAATGTGCAATCTAGTCTCGAGCCACCGGAACGAAGCGGAGGTCGGCGAGGCTCCTGCCCAACAGTAAAGTGTATCACCACTCAGAAACCATCCGACACCACTCAGAAACCATCCGCTGCCGGTCCGCTAGCCCAGCCAGAGAGAGGCCTCTCATGTGCGTTTAGTTGAGCGGGGTTGAGCTGCCCACTGATGGCTGACTGAGACTGGCTCACTTTGAAGCAGTTCTTTCGTTTCCTTAAGTACTGTGAACATCCGACAGTTGTAGGTGTGGTCTGATGGTAATGTGAAGGGTGTGATGGGAGAGAGGATTGTGTCCCATCTGTCCCTCAGCAGGAGCGACGGGTTCGCCTCTTCTGGTGAGAACCACCTACGATTGATGCTTAGCTCGCTTCTTCACAGAGATAAACAACAGACAAAAAACACAGCACGGCTTGCGCCTGCGTGGCCTTCACTTTCTAATTCTCGTTCTCCTTCCACGACCATGGGCTCGAGTGACGCTACCAATTTACCGACCTTTTCTCCGGTAGTCCGAGCCGGCAACGTGTGCGGAGGACTGTCGTTCGGATACGAGTGGCAGCTGTGTCTGCGCCCCGTGGTCTTCTTCAAGATTACATTCAACGGGACCACGATCACACAGATTGTAAACGTGACCACAGGTCGCGCGAGCGAATGCCACGCCGACAACAACAACCGCATCTTCGCACCGATGCCCGGCGAAGTCATCACGCAAGTGGACGTGTGCTGCTCAGCGTCGTACATTCGAGGGCTTCGGTTCCACACGAACAAGCGTACCGAGGAGTGGCTGGGATCGAGTCGAGGCGTGGTCTCCGCGATCAAGGCATCTGACGGGTTCGGCATCCACTCGTTTGCGGGTGAGAGGCGGTGCGAGCGGGGCGCGTACCAACTCACGGGAGTCGCGGTGTTGTTCACCCCACTTAAGCCACCGGTTGCCAGCCACACGAAGGGGTCTTTCACGTACTGGGCTCACGACGAAGAGACCGTAGCAAGCACGGCGTTTCCGGACATGCGAGCGATTATGATCAAGACCACTCCCGCGTTGGCCTCGATTACGGCTCTGTCCGAGTGGGACGTGCAAGTGCTCGCCTCGCTCTCTCCCTCGCTGGACGAGAGAAGCAACGAGCACTTGGTCAAGCTGCTTCCGGACGAGCGAGTGCGCAAGGTGCGCCTCGTGCAGCACGGGAAGGTGCAGTTTGAGACGACGCACCGCACGACGCCGTGGTTCGGGAAAGACCTGGACGAGGTCCAAGAGGTGGACTCGTTTGAGGTGACAGGAATGCCGGAGGGGTCGTACATCTGTGGCTTTCACGCGTACAACGTCGAGCAGCAAACGACGCCGAAGTTGGGAGTTGTGTACTGGACTCCGGACCAGTGAGATCGACACCGATGGCTCCAAGAGGGCAGTGGCGATTGGCAGGCTTGGCTTTCCCCAACGATTCAATGTGGTGGCGTTACGTAGGTAGTCGTATATTTGCTTTTCATCATTCAGCACACAGACTTTTGGTAATGAAGCCAACAAAGCGATAACAACATGGACCTTTTCGTACACCGCGTTTTGTGAATTTCTTCACCTCACATTTGTGTGGGGATCCAATGGGGCATAGATGAGGACATCTCATTTCGCTGGACGATTTTTGAACTCCAGTCCATGGACACTACGGTACGCTGTCGAAATCCTCCGAGGCCGGACAAAGAGGTCTCATCGACCACCAAAGCTCCGCGCCTGGCGCCGACTGGGTTTCCGTTGTCGTGACACGCGCCCGTGGAGGTGCGATCGAATCAGCGGGAGGCGTACCTGTGGGAGTGATGGCGAACAAGCAATAGCGTAGCCCATCAGCAGTGCTGAAACAGCAGATCTGGTGCAGTTAGTAGTCGTCAGCTCCGGATCAGTGTAGAAGCAACGATGGTTGACGGATCAGGTTGAGTAGCTTCGAGGTGGGGCAGCTTGGCGTTGTGAAGGAGGAAGACAGACTCATGCTACCGTCCACGGTTACGTGAAGACTACAAGAGCTTCGGTTAGGCCACCTAAGCTAGACCACGACGCACAGCGATCACGTGTGCATTTCTCTCTCCCTACCGGAGCTGGGAGAGAGAACTGGCAGCCGTGATCGTGTGCTCTGCGTGGGTACCACTGCCACGAGGCATTCACTCGACGAGGCCCTTTGGTCTGATATATCAGAGCACGTCAGTGCGAACTTCCCACTGCGTCCTCACCACTGGTCCACCATCTCAAACTTTGGATTCCATACGCAAAGACCGTACGATCGTAGTGGTGCAGCCATAAGTAATGACCCATTACAGCCGTACTGGTTCAAAAGTACCCGCAGTAACTTACATCAAGTAATACTTCGAGTGGAGGGTGGGACGCCTTCACAGTCAATTCTACTCTTGACGTGGCGTGTGCCCGCGGCGTTCGCGATCGCGTGACTACCGGCCAACAACTGCACAAGATTGGTGTTTCTGAGGGACTTCGAACACAATGAAGGCTTGCTGGCCCCTCCCCGCATCCACGGGAGTCTTCAATCTGGCTTGCACCCGGCACCCACCATCAATCAACTCACTACTCTGCTATGAAGCTCGTATCGACACTCGCGAGCGTCGCGCTCTCGGCAGCACTGGCCTGCGTCAATGCGACGACAGAGACTAAACCGCGTAACCTCACCGCCTCCGCCACGGTCATGGACCTCTTGCCCCGCAATTATTGCAAGCACTACGCCCAGGACATTGACCTGCCAGGGAGCAATATCTGGCCAATCAAGGCTTCCCAGAACAAGTGCTTGGAGTATTGCCTCGGTACGGAGAACTGCCGAGCCTGGACCTGGAACAACTACGAAGGCGGCACGTGCTGGCTCAAGGGCGGCCACGGCAACGGCGAGTACAAGCCCGATGTGGCGTCGGGGATCGTCTATGCCCCGGCGGGAGACGACTCGTGCAACGACCGACTCCTGATGCTCGCCAACTGTGACGTGCCGGGCAACGACGCCGGCTCGGCGCCCGGGCGCGACGTGAACGCGTGCAAGAGCGCCGCCCTCTCGAACCGACGTTCCTTCACGTGGAGCGACTACGCCTCGGGCACGTGCTGGTTCAAGGACAAGTTCTCGTCGTGTCAATACGCAGCAAACAAGTACTCGGGCTACTACATCACGTGAGGCGAACGTGCTCAGGTGGGTGAAACCACACACAATCAATGAATACAACGGCGTATTGCTCACAATCTTTTTCGTTGGGTGTCAGCGGTGATGCTTGTTTTCATTCCAATTCCGCAGCAGCGCATCCACATGGATTTAGTCACGGCCCCGCTGCCGCAGCGGGACGTCAACGGCAGACAGAAAGGCTGCACTTGGCGATGTGCTGCACTGGTGGACCGCTGCTCTGTAGAGACAGCGCACCCCGCAACTGATTGCGCTTCAGAAGTATGGAACATGTCCTGATTTGGGTTTCCGCATTCACCAGTCCAAAATGGAGAGCTCTCGTGTAGGCTCGTTTTGTGGTCTCGTCCTAGAATCCAAGCTCCACGAGCGGGAACTCGACGCGCATATCAGACACGCCTTATGAGTCACTCAGGAGACCGGTCGTGCAGGTCCAACCGGATCATTCTTCAATTTCCCCTGTGCCAGCCACGCCATGAAGATCCTGTCGGCCGTCACGATCTCCGTGGCACTCGCTCACACCAGCGCGGCCGAAGCCCCGACCCCTTCAAGCAACGCGACCGTCGCCAGCGCCGTCGCGTCGTTAGACCCATTGTGCCGCAACTACGCGCAGGACATCGATCTCCCGGGAAACGACATGGGATCGGCCAAGGGATCCGACTGGGCCAAGTGCTGGGGCCTGTGCCTCGGCAAGAACGGCTGCCAGGCGTGGACGTGGACCAACTACGAAGGCGGCACGTGCTGGCTCAAGGGTGGCCACGGGCAGGCCGCGTACACGCCGGGGGCGACCTCGGGCACGTTCACCTCTCGCTACGACGACGAGCGGTGCCCCGCCAAGTATCTGATCCTCCCCAACTGTGACATGCCCGGACGCGACACGGGGAGCTGGAAATTGCGTGACGTCCCGAGGTGTGTGGGCAAAGCCTCCGACACTGGCCGCTTCTTCACGTGGACCGACTACGAAAGTGGCACGTGCTGGCTCAAGGACGGCCCCTCACCGTGCAAGTACGCGTCGAACACGTACTCGGGGTACCGCATGTCGTAGGGCGGCGCGGTGGCCAGCCTGGGTTGCGTGGTAAGGCGCCGGCCCCCGCCCACGCCCACGGGTGAGTTCTGTGCGAGCGCGTGATAGCTAGAGCGGATACAATCGCTGGCTGTGTACAATACACCATCCTGAGTCTCATTGCTACCTTCCACACGAAAAAGCATTGTGAAAAGTTGTTTGAATCACATGTATGAGAGAGCGCCGTGGGCGAGATTAACACGTTGCGGTGCTTAGCGAGAGGCGCGGCAGAACGAAATCGAGCACTCGAGCGTCGGGATCACAGCTGTGTACGCGTTCTGGCCGTACACGCACGACGAGATGGCGGACTTGCGCCAGCGCGTTCCGCCGTTGTAGTCGGTCCACGTCGCCGCCTTAAAGCGGCTTTTGCGCGAGCACTGGTCCGCACACTCGTAGTAGCTGTGGCTCTTGACGCTGTTGATGTCGTTGCCGGGCATGTCGCAGTTGACGAGCTGCACCTGGATGCCGAGGCAGCGCCGGTTGTCGTCGATCTTGTAGTCAAGGATACCAGAGACCGCGCCGGCCTTCGTGGTCGCGTAGCCGGAGCTCGACTTGAACCAGCACGTGCCGCCATTGTAGTCGGTCCACGTGAAGGAGTTGCAACCGGCCGCGTGTTCGCACAGGTCAAGCAGTCAAAGGCCGCCTTCGCCGGGCCCGAGCCGACGTCGGATCCCGGGAAGTCGACGTTGTCGAGGCGCCGGTTACAGAAGCGCGTCATGCCCTAGGCTTTCGTCATGGGCAAAAGCGCGGTGGCAACGGCGGCGGCAGCGACAGCGAGTAGCTTCATGGTGTGTCTCGAGGGGAGATCGGGTGGTGACTTGAAGTGAACGAAAGACCGAGCCAGCCGCGTTTCGAGACGTCGAGCTGAACCTCGCCTGTGCTATGTTGCGGAGGTACGGTAGCCCCCACTAGCCCCCAGGCAGAATCTAGTGGACCAGCGGAGGATGGATGCTGCCGGCTTTGTGCTGTCGGGCAAGCCTGAGGGAGGTTCTGCGCGATCGCCTATCTCACTGCCATGATCATGTTGGGCTCCCCTGCGCCGCAGGGGAGACGGTGCCCGTCCCCCCAGCCTGGGGCCTAGGATCCCACATTTGTGTGTTGCCACTGTTCATGCTCCTAGTAGCACTGTTTTGCGCATGTGTAATGCTCCTCCAAAAATTGAACGTTCGGTCACCTGTCACCTGTCCAGGATAGAGGAGTCCTCTCACTCGAGCCAAACACACACAAGGCATACAGTACTCGCATTGACAGTCTTTCGGGATCTATGGTCCTGACCGCTTGCAGGACCCAGCTAATCGCGGCACGGCTCCCGTTCAATCCGACACCACTCAGAAACCATCTCATCTGATCTATGGTGAGCCTCATGAGAGGGTGCGTTTGCTGCGGTGATAGCTCCCTTTCGTGCATGCGGATATGACGGAGAATTCGTGCTTACCGCTCGCTGGTGAGCGGCTGACATCTTCTCTGCGCAGGTGTCCGGGAGGGGGGGGGGGGGGGGGGGGG
>JAADWV010000517.1:0-23770 GCA_023336295.1 Pythium folliculosum | reverse complement strand
CCCCCCCCCCCCCCCCCCCCCCCCCTCCTTCCAGAGGAGGAGGAGGAGGAGGAGCGGAGAGCGTGTTGCGGAACCTTCGCGAACGTACTTCCCGTGTTGTGCCGTACTTAGTCGGGAATTATCTTGGCGTTTGTAGCGGCGGTTAATCAGTTGGGATGGGCGGCGTGTCTGTCCGGTCTCTGGACCTGCGGCCGTGCGGCGCCTGGCCCCGCGAGCGCGTGGCTCTGCGCGAATAAGATCGCGCGGCTCGTGCCTCCGGGCGCTGGTGACGATTTGGAGGCTCCAGACGATCCAGAGGATCCTGTTTCGCGGTGGCCCTCCCGGAGCAGGTCTCAGCACGGCACCCATTATCCACACGAGACCACTGGATACTGTACAGTATACTCGGGGGGGATGACGCGTGCGCCGTCCAGCATGACGAGCTCCCCACCTGCACCCGCTTCTTCCGTGAAAGGAGCGGTCCTCCCGGCCGCGGCTGCGGCTGCGGCTGCGTGGTTGCAGTGCGGGCGCCAGACCAGTGGTCCTCGGCTGGGCCCACGCCGCGTGCCTTCCGACCACCCACTCCGGCCCCAAGGGGGTCACCTCCCGAGGGGGCTCAGTGCAGTGGGGGCGGCCCAGTGGCCGGCCGGCCGCGATTAATCGCTCGGCCACGCCGCCGCCGATTCATCATTCCGCAATTTGCCTCGCACTCGCCACCCCAGCGCCTCCCACCAGCACTACCAAGCCACAAGTACCATGAAGACCTACACGCTCGTCCTCGCCGCCCTCGCGGTCGCCTCGGTGACCGCCCAGACCGCCACGACGCCGGCGCCGTCGACGACTGTCGCGCCGGCCAAGAACGCCACGAGCAAGGGGGAGTACTCCAAGAAGGAGGGCGAGATCCACGAGTACGAGCTCGGCGAGAAGCACGGCTCGCACGACTCGGAGGAGGAGGAGTACGGCTCCAAGGCCGGCGAGAAGGAGCACGAGTACGGCTCCAAGGGCGGCGACAAGAAGGAGCACGGCAAGCACGTGGGCTCGCACGACTCGGACTCGGAGGAGTACGGCTCCAAGGCCGGCGCCAAGAGCAGCAATGTCACGGTGCCCACGCCGGCGCCGACCAAGTCGGCGGCCTCGGTCGTCGGTGTCGTGGGCGCCGCGGCCGCGCTCGCCTCGACCGTCGCGTTCGCGCTCCTGTAAAGCGATGAAGTATCCCCCCTCCACCTACACCTACACCACACGCGTCTAAGCGACTCCACCTAGGACATCCCCGTGGCGGAGACGCGTAGGTGGCTCTTTTTGCCTGCGTAATTTGAATATACATACAGCTTCCCACTCAGACAGAATGGCTTCCCACTCAGACAGAATGGCGTAGCCAGCTCACACACGTCACATGTTTCCTCTTTGAATCTATTACTTTATAATAGATAAAGCATCTACTGAGATAATGTTGTGAATTTTGGAATCTGGTTCTGTGGAGCCAGCCAATGACGCATACAGCGTCATGCGCCCATCTCCATTTGCTACATCAGTGGATATGTTCCATAGTTTACATATCTACTGATATAGCCTCTTTAATCCGGTGGTGCTGTCGGTCCCAACCGGTTTTTAGACCGGTTTCCTGCACTTTTGTCGACTTCGACGTGTTTGCGCATGATCTCTCTCGCTTCAGTCCTGTGGGGGAAGAGCGAAGGATCCGCCGGCCTTTAGATTTTAAACGCCACTCAGAACGGAACGCGCCGGCCAGCTCGCAAAGCTCGTCTATCCAGCAACGCGCAGGGTCTATCCAGCACGCGCCCGCCCGATCCAGCATCCGCACCATGCTTCCGGTGACCGCACTCGGCCGCACTGCGTCCACATCCACCCTGTGGTCGCGGCCGCTCGTCCGCGCGGCGTCCTCGCTCATGTCGGACGTCCACGGCACGACCCACGGCAAGAAGCACTGGCGCAACAAGCCGCTCTTCCGGCGCGAGGGCGACAAGCGCTTCCGCAACGGCCAGGAGGCCGCCGACATGCTCGTGGAGGAGGCCGTGCGCCGCGACCCGTACCAGGCCGAGTTCCTCCAGGCCGTGGACCAGTTCGTCCACTCGGTCGTGCCCGTGTTCGACCGGTACCCCAAGTACGCCTGGGTCATGAAGACGCTCATGGAGCCGGAGCGCGTGATCCAGTTCCGCGTGCCCTGGATCGACGACACGGGCTCGCACCGCGTGAACCGCGGCTTCCGCGTCCAGTTCAGCAGCTCGCTCGGGCCGTACATGGGCGGCCTACGCTTCCACCCGAACCTGAACCACGGCATCGCCAAGTTTCTGGCGTTCGAGACGGTTTTCCGGAACGCGCTGGCCGGGCCGTTCGGCGCGGCCCACGGCGGCTCGGACTTTAACCCCGTGGACAAGAGCGAGGCCGAGGTCATGCGCTTCTGCCAGAGCTACATGACCGAGCTGGCCAACTACATTGGGCCGCACACGGACGTGCCCACGGCCGGCGTGGGCGTCGGGCCGCAGGAGATTGGCTACATGTTTGGCCAGTACAAGCGCCTGCGCCAGCTCCACCCGAGCGGCTCGGAGGGCATCCTCAGCGGCGGCCAGTACTACTACCCGGAGGTCACGGGCTACGGCGTGGTCCACTTTGTGGACCGCCTGCTCGAGGCGCGCGGCGAGTCGCTCCGCGGCAAGCGCTGCCTCATCTCGGGCAGCGGCGTGGTTGCGCTCAACGTGGCGCAGAAGCTGCTGGACGTGGGCGCGATCCCCATCGGCATGAGCGACATGTTTGGCTACATCATCGAACCCGACGGGTTCTCGCACAAGAACATTGCGCAGCTCAAGAGCCTCAAGGCCGAGCGCAACGCGCGCCTCGGCGGCTACATCATGTCGTCCACCACGGCGCTGTACCACCCGGCGGGCGAAGGCTCGATCTGGGCCACGCCCTGCGACTACGCGTTCCCGTGCGCGATCCAGAACGACGTGGACGGCGACGCGGTCAAGGCGCTGGTCAAGAACGGCTGCAAGGGCGTCTTCGAGGGCGCCAACATGCCCTGCAGCGACGACGTGCGTTTTGGTTGTGTGGACCGAGTGAGAGCATGCGGACGTACGTACTGACGCGAGACGTGTTTGTGTTATTGTGCAACTGACAGGCGATTGAGCTCATCAAGCAGCACGACCTGGCCTATGCGCCCAACAAGGCGGCCAACGGCGCATCGGTACGGCGGGCGATGATGTGGCGATTGGCGAAAGGAGGGATGTGACTGACGCGTGTCGTTGTGAATTCTGTAGCTGGCGCTGGCGGCCAACGGCCTGGGCACCAAGGAGCTCTCGAGCGAGCAGCTGGACGCGGTCGTCAAGGATTACATGCGCAACCTCCACGACAAGGTGGCCGCGACCGCCGCCGACTTCAACGCGCCCGGCGACCTCCACGTCGGCGTCAACATCACGGGCTTTTTGGCCGTCGCGCAGGCCATGTTCCGCCAGGGCGCGGTGTAAACGTGCCGGTTGTGTTCTCCCGCCTCTGGGCGTCAAGAAGATGCCAGATGAGACCGGTGCGAGATGGCTACACTTTTTGTGGATACAACACGTTGCATACTTGAGCTCTCCCTTCCTTTCGCTGTCTCTCTCGCCTTCCGAGAACGTGGTCCGAAGGATCAAAAAGGACGCAGTGCGGTTGGTTCGCGCCTGCGCGGCCTGCCCTGTGGGGATATACACATAACGTTACGACAATGAGGAGAACCATTCAAACTCAGTTGCACCCATGTGGGCGAAAAGGTGCTGACCACATCATCCCGAGGTCACAATGCATATAATCATTTGATAATATCTATGGCTTTATGAAGTGCTAAGTACATTGTGTGATAGCTTTCTTGGTCCCTATCCACGGTGATATCAGTTTTCGAAGGTCATTACACCTCTCCGACGCTCTCCTCTCACTGGACTGGCACTACGGTATCCGATATCCGCGGAGCCCTTCAACATGCGCCGGTCGGATCGCCCCCCAGCTCACACCAACACGTTGGACACAGCGCTACTTGGGTGCAAATCTCGTACTGTACTCAACTGACCCCGCTCAGTACTCTGGTTCCAGCGCCAACCAACGAAGGTCCGCACCTCCCTTTCTCCCCGTGCCCCCACTCGACCACACTCACTCCACAAGTGTCGCTCAACTCGTCACTACTCCTCCCCGCTTCGTCAACCAAGCGCCATGCTCCCGCGTCTCCGTCTGCTCATCCTCGTCGCCGTGGCCGTCTCCGCAGCCTGCGCGCCGACGCCCGCGCTCGCCGGCAACATCCTCGGCGGCACTTCGCGCCAGTGTCCGCTGGCGCTGTCGTCCGCGCCGACTGGCGCAGAGGGCACGTGGCAGATCGGCTGCTCCGACGGCTTCCAGTCGACGACGGCGGCGACCACGTTCGACGCGTCCGAGCTCACAGTCGTGCGCGTCTCGGGCAGCGCCTCGAGCGTGACGCTCAAGCCCGAGAACGTCGCCAAGCCCACCGAGGTGACCGCGCCGCTGGCGCTCACCCAGGTCGGCACGCTCACCTCGTCCTCGATCAAGACCTTGTGCGTGCCGCCTCTGTCTTGTTCTGTCGATCAACTGCTGTATTGATCGTTTGGAGGATTGCTTCCTGACAGCTCGATCGAAGGCTCGTCGGGCGCGAGCGTCGAGATCGACCGGACGTCGTTCACCAAGATGACGGCTCTCCGCAGCCTGTGAGAAATGACGGGGAATTGCGACTGAATGCAGTGAAACTAACAGACACGTTTGAGACCGCAGAACCATCTCGTCGGTCAACGTGTCGATGAACGGCCCCATGGAGCTCCAGCCGAGTCTGAACGAACTGTGAGTGGCTCTGTCGTGCTGCCTTTCTGCGTCGTTGTCTCACGAGTACGCTGTGGACTCCTAACACAGCACGATCCAGCGCGCGGGGCTCGTGGACTTCAAAGTCAAGGTCGTCAAGGGCGCCAGCCTCAACATCACCAAACTGTAAGCGTTCCCAACTGGCTGTCCACGGCCCCACATCATATTCTCCCACTCACCGCTCCGATCATTCCGTCCGCCAGGGACCTCCAATACAACAACCTGCGCCGCCTCCCGCTGGCGATCTTCGCCTCCAACAACCTCGTGAGGTAATGGCTTCCACGACACTGAGAAGACTCACTTGGTGTACGTCACGCTGACTTCTCGCTTCTTGTGTCTCCGCCACCAGCTGCAACCTGCAGGGCAACGAACTGCTGCCGCTGCGCCTGAGCAAACGCAAGGTCGAGCGCCTCGTGCGCCTCGTCGCGACCAAGCGCCTCGTGCTGGGCTCGGTCGCGAGCTTCAAAGCGTCGTGCGCTGACGGTGAGAGCAAGTCGGTCCTCATCGGCAGTGAAACCGTCGTAGTGTGCCAAGTCCCCAAAGAGGAAGACGACGACTTTGTCGAGGAGACCGAGGAAGCTACGCAGATCGGCGTCACCACGCGCGGCTCGTCGGCGGGCTCGAGCTTTGCGGAGGCCGGTCAGGCTGATGCGACGGTCTCGAACTCGACCTCCCGCACGGTCACGATCTCGAAGTCGGAGACGCCGTCGACGCCCGTGCAAAAAAGCGCGTCGCCGCAGGCGCTTTCCTGGACGACTGTGCCCGCGGCTTTCGCGCTGGCCGTGGCGATGCTCGCGCTGTAACTTCCTGCCCTGTACACACGAAAACGAACGCGCCGAAAATCACACGCAAACTCGGTCATTTCCAAATCATACCTTGCTGGTCTTGTGATATTTACGCATCAATTCAGGTAGCTTTCCTCACGGCGCTGTGTGAGTAGCGTGGTCCTTCAATCGTAAAGCAGACACCGCCAGAGCCAGTGGACGACATTGTTGACGAAGTCCGTGATGGCGCGGCGCTGCGGCAACGAAAACTTGTGGTTCGCAGGTTCCTCGCGTCGGCAAATGTCGATATGCACACGGTTCGCATCGCCCTCGAGCGTCGCATTGGTGATGCCACTCGGGAACGTCAGGTGGATCATCAAGTCCCGCGCGTCAGGACAGAGCAACAAAAAGTGGCATGCCGCCTGGCCTTCGAACTGGTACTCACGCACTTGACCGGCATACACGTCGCGAAGCCGCAACGCGAACTCTTGCCAGCACACATCGTCAATCTCCAGCAACTCACAAAGGTCTGGATCGATCTGCTGTAGGGGGATGCACACAGATAAACGTAGGCATTCCTCCAGCTGCTGCGGTCCGACTTCGACACGGAAGTGCTCGACTGGCAGCGACAGCGCGTGGGCAACATCAGCCGAGGGGCCCTGGTTGTCGTTGTGCAGCAGCCGAGACCACAGCAAATCTCGCTCGTAGTTTGCGGCGGCGGCACGGAACAGCTCCTTGACAAACAACTCGGCCTCGCGCATGGCGCGGTCAGTTGGTAGCAGAATAGCAGATGGCGGCGCACTTTGCACAAGCGCTAACAGCACCGAGTTCTTAGGGCGTTTCTTGCCTTTCCACAATTCCTGTGTTGTGATAAGGAGCGAATACCCTGGACTCGCCATGCTGCCGGGCCGACTCCACGACGAAGACGATGACGAAGCGCCATTGATTCCAACTTGCCGGCTGAAGAAGTTGCCTGCTGCCGAGTGACAGGCAATCGTATCGGGCGTGCCGAACTGCGTCAAGTCCGTCACATCGTATCGTGAGCCATGGCATGCAATGTACCGCAGGAGAATCTTGACAAGAATCGACTCGGAGAAATCTGACTGCAAATTGCGTACAGGAAGCTCGACAGTTGCAGCCTCGAGCGCACATTCTCGTACTCCATTTGAGGCCGACTTGTCTGACACCGAGTACGGATACGACCGCAGAAAGCACCGCACACCTTTGACCATGTTGTGCAACGTAGATGAGCTCGTACTCGGTCGGGCTGAGGAGCCATCCGGCTTTCGCCATGTCCAGTCTAGCAAGCACCGATGGAAGAACCGAATCGTGAAATCGTGGATGAGCATCCTGGTGTTTAGCGTGCTGCGCAACGATTGCGAGACTTGCTTCACGAGCGCGCCTTGGGTGTTGATCTTCTTGACCGGGTCGAGGTGGCGCTGGTGACCGAGTTGCTGCTGTCGCAGATCTTGCTCGTTCACGAGCACCACGCTCACTTGGACGCCTGTGTAGTCACACTTGAGCTCGAGAACTAATACCTCACTGGACATACCCACCGACCCATTCGTAGAACGTCTGCCACCAGCGCACTTCTTGACACTACCACCGCTGTGCACGAAAAACTCGGAGAATGCTTCTCCCTCTGAAGCGAAAGCATCCACTGACGAGCGAGTTGGCGTCACCGAGCCTGATCCTGACGTGCTGCTGGTATTTGGAGCGATGAGACTCGTCGTCGAGGACTGCTTTTGCCCCATGCGACTCGACGGCATCTTAAGATGATGAAAGCCGAGACCGCGGAGGTGGGCAGCGTACTGGTCGAAGAAGCGCTGGACAACATCCATACGTGAATGGAACACCGCCTTCAGGATCTGCAGCTTCATCTCTCGCACGGCCTGCCCCTCCTTGCCGCACATCGCTTGTACAGTGTGTTCCGTCAGTAGTTTGGCCACAACACGCTCGTTTCCCGTGAACACAAACTCTTGTTTGTATGAGAGAAGATTCACCAAATCCATCGACGCCTGCAAGGCACGCAACCGACCAGTATTCGATCCATCCTCCACATATTCGTCGTCGATCTTCACGACCTCCCACCGCTCGATGTAGCTCACACGGAACCTCTGGTGGAACATAACGTGGCCCGACTGCATCATCGTGTGCACAGCCTTCTCGTCCGTCACATCAATGGCAGACGTATCACCATTCGTCTCCTGAATACGTCGGAACAGCCCGAGGCAATTATATGAAGCCGTCGAGCACGACACCATGAGTTGTTGCTGTCGCTGGAAGACTGCGCCATAGAACCGCAACGGATCCGAGAGTTTTGTCTTCACTGGATCGTCAATATCCTTGTTCTTCGATCTCTCGGATGCCATGGTGGTCTGAACGAACGCATTCCGTGAACAGTACTTGTAATGGGGCCCCCACGCCTGCGCCAGCATGGACCTCCACTCATTTGCCGAAGAGTCTTTCCTTTCGGAAGCCGACCTCGCAGCGCTTGCCATTGGCACCAACGCGGCCTTTGATCCACTCGGTCGCTTTTGCGTGGCCATGCTCGAGTGATTCCCTCCTCCATTAGATCCAGATCGACCCAAGGATGGAGTTTGTGAAACGGGCCTCGGCACTGATTCTGCCTGGCTCAGCGGCTTTCCTGGTCCTGCGTTCGAGGTAGCTGTTGACGATGCTGCCTTGGTGTTTGTGACCGGTAAATCCCATGGTGCTACCTCGCCCGCAGCTCGGCTTGATCCTACGCCAGGCCCACCACCCATCTTTCCAGGGAAACCCCCACCTCGTGCACGTGCTCTTGCTGCCATCAACGCGTTCGCTGCTGTAGGGTTAGACCGCATTCTAGCCACGTTTCCAGCGCTTGGACCGCCAGCCTGGTGATTACCCCTTGGTCCGATCGAGATAGCCGGCGTGAGGCCTCCAGCTGATCCTCGCTTCGTTGGCGACGGGACCGTTGCCCCCACACTTGGCTTTGGTGTTGTAGGCTTCTCGACTGCTCCTCCCATCGAGCGTTGTGAGTTGCCCGACGAGAGGATTCCGGAGCGCATGGATCCTGAACGACTCGAAGATTCATCCGCACCGGGGCGACTTGAGGCCGGATTTCTCGATCGGCCGCGTTGGAGTTCACCCTTTTCGATCACTTGGACACCCATGTCCTTGAGCAGGTTGCCAAAAGGCGAGATGTCAAGTCGCCCTGTCGTGTCAACGCTCTTCGGGATGACATCGAAGGCTTGAAGAATAGGTACAATCGTCGCTTGGAAGGTCACATAGTTCACGGCGAAGTCGGCGGAGTTCAAGGATCCTCCGTTCGAAAGCAGCAGGCGCGGATGAACGATAGAAGCCCCGCTTGGAGCAGCGTACCCCACGCCACCACGCTGCAACAGCAAACTCTGCAGCATGCGATCCCGCAAAAAGCTCCACGTCATCACACGGGCCAAGTGCAGCGCAATCGCATCAACGACCTGTTGGCTCAAGTTGTATCCATGGAAGAGCAACCCACCGGTTACCGACACTTCGATCACATAGTAGAACGAGCGCTGTTGAACAACTGGAAGCGATGCATTCTTGGCCATCTCCGGACCTGTTCCCTTTGCCATCGAGTGAAACATTAGTTCACTGGTCGTGAACTCCTTCGATAATCCGAGCGACGATGACGATCCAAGAAGCGATGCCGAGCTCAGAGACTCAATTGTGCTCGAACCGACTGAATGACGGAGACTGGACACAGAATCTAACTCAGACAGTTCCGAGTGGATGGATTCTGAGCTGGCCAAGCCTCCAGACACGCTGCTGACAGCGGCACCACTCTCAACGATCGGAGGAATTGGAATCAACTTCACCTGGCTGCCTTCGTGCGCACGGAGCTCGTTCGGGTCTATCCGCACGAACTGAGAGCCTTTAGGGCCGAACACAGCTGGGCGGGCTTGGACAGGTAACGATCCACCGAGATACTTGTGCACTTGAGTCGCTATGCAGCCAACATCCCAGGATTGTACCGCCACTGGGAGTGAAAACTTGGTCACTGAGGACGAGGACATCCGCGCCGACGTCTCTAATAGATCAACTAGGTGAGTCACTTCCGGAGACATTTTCGCCGTGTGTTCTACTGTGTCTTCTTCCGCGTCAGCAGCCTTGGGTCTGCGGCGCATATTGCGAATAATTGCCTCGATCGCGTAGTCACACAGGGATTCTCGCACGTGGGACTCGTACACGGAGCGAAAGGCTTCCACTTGGATCGGCCCCCGCACCCATAACTGACAGCGAACGTAGAGGATTGACGATCTGCCGTCTTCACTTAGATCACTTGAAGAGGCGAATGCTTGTCCAACCTCCAGTGGGGCAATCTCGCTTCCATCCTTCGTTATGGCGTTCGCATTATCACCGTCGCATTGCAAAACTTCAACTTTCAAGACAGCAAGCCCCTTCCCCACACGGGATAAAAATCCCGGGGATAAGCGTAGCTCCGAGTTGAGATTGACGGCAAAAGTTGCGTCGCCCAATGTGACCGGTGCAGTCCCTTCAGGTGTCTTGGGTGTCTTGACCAACGAAGGATCATCCAAGAAAAAGACGGGCGACGTTGTTGCTGATTCACGGAGGGTACCGTCGAAGACGTTTGCCGCGAGCGTGCCTTGTTGGCCGAACATAGCGGGATGCAGCACGGATGAGTCGGTGGCATTTACTGACTCGTCCGTCACATCGTTGGGGGCAGGGGAGTTGGCTCCTTGAATTACCTCTGTACTCATTGCTGATTCACCAGCGACCCGCGAACTTGTGGTTGACCGTGTGCTACTTTGGCGTTCGTATCGACTTGGCCCAGTCACTTGAGCATGTGACGACGTGTTGATTTGCCTCATATACGACGTCATTCCCAGCGTCTGACACAAGAACAAGAGAGCAGTCGACGCATCACTGCGTGGGACGAGCCCGCTTGGCACCTTGTACACAGTTGATTTTGCAGGTCGTACACCCGGCGGGCACATAAACGCCATGTCAGATGAGCTGAGTTGGAATTTGGTGTTGCGCGCAAGCAGCTTCATGAGTATCAGCTGCATGGTTTCATCAAGCTTCCGCTCCAGCAATTTGCACAGTTCTTGAGTCACTTCCTCACCAGCACAACAGACGCCGAATACCTCGAGCAAAATGCCTGACGGTGTTCCACCACTCGGCGATCCATTGCTGTTTGCGCGCAGAAGATAAGGTTTCGTCGGCTGGTTGACAGCATCACTCGTCGCAACACTCATCTTCATGTAGAACACATGGCCGCCACGGTCTCGATACACAAAGACATGGCGACGATTGTGCACCTGAAACTGCTCGAGCGCTTGAGTACACAGCGTTGTGAGAGCGATGCTTGGAACCATGCGCTCATTGAGCCGGAAGAACGCAGCATACTTGCGATCACATTCAAATTGCCCCGGCCAAAAGAAGGTGCTCGACCCAGATGACGACGATCCATGGTTTCGATTCACCGCCGAAGTAGGAGATGGCGGACCAGCGCTGGAAGTTCCTGGATCTGCTGGAATAAGCAGCTCGTTGCAAGATCTCGTCTCATGCAACTGCAGAAGAAGAAGAAACTGGTTCACTCGTTTGCAGACAGCGTTCACTGCGAGGTGGAGCGATGTCAACACTTCGAGGCGATCGAAACCATCGTATGTCTCCAATGCATGGCCAATTGGTTGATGGTGAAGGTGCAAAATAATGTTGCCATCCTCAATGGAGAGGAATGCCCAGTAGGGGACCTTGAACGATACATCAGATAGCCGACTCACAACGAAGTATAGACCGCCGCACTCGACAAGATGAAGAGAGTCCGTGCCGATTCGGAGTTCTTTCTCCAACAGCGCCACCGGATCAACACTCTCATGGTGAACGTTGACGAAACTCAATGGGTATTTCACTGTTGTTCTGCAAGCCTCTGGAAGATCACGGAACAGTTTCTGCACAAGGTGCGCGATTGCTGGAGTTATACACTCCACGTTACGCAATATTCCCAAGATCTCTGTGCTTGACCACTCCTTGATGCTCTTGCGCATACGCTTCAAGACTTGACGCTGGAAGAACGGCAATGAAGAGAATAGTTCTGCAGGTGGCACCTTTTGGCGCTTGTCGTCTACGTCAACGCCAATCTGGTGGCCTCGAGTCCTCTCAAGAAGTTGTTCGTTCGGCAACGTAAGCGTGACAAGTCGTAGCGCGATTTTTGGCCCCGACATCGTAGCCGCCCACTCAGCAATCTCACTGATTCCACCTGTTGCGCTTTTCGTCACAGTCTCCGTTCCATCCATGCTACCGTTGTTTCGTTGCCAAAGAGGCAGTACAGCCGATGACGGTTGACCCAAGGTAGTTCCCATCGGGTCCAGAAACGACTTCGAACTGGCACTTCGTTGCAACACCGACTTGGAAGCTGGACTCGGTAGTTCAAGGTTGTTTACACCAGATGAAGTCGATCGGGGCCGTGATGGGGGTTCCTTCAAGAGTTCCCGACATTCGAATCGGAAAAAGAATGGGGACGAGAAACTCGATGTTGCTGCCGCGACGTCCTTGTTCAATTCGGCGTCTTCTTCTTGGTTGATTTGGTGCTGATGTTGATCTTCGCTCGCAGCAAGTGCATCTTCACCAACACTTGAAGCGGTGCCAGCAGTTGCTGGTAAAACATCGAACGTTGAGCCAACCAGTTCATTTACGGCCGCTTCTTCAAATGAACGCTCAAGAGTTTCCCGTTCCTGACCACCAGAGTGACCGAATCCTGTAGTATCTGTGGCAATCGTAATTGATTTGACCAGGCGTGGAGGCTTCATTGGCATGTTATCACTATCAGCCATCCCGTCTTCTTCCACCATGAGTTGCACAGCGTCGCCTTCATTGTCCGCGACCCCAACCACGTCATCGACGGCCACGTTTTCACTTCCGACGAAAACGAAGTACTTGGTGTCTGCGATTCCGTGAAACAAAGTCGAAAGAATGCCTTCCAACGACTTGTCCAGCCTCTCTTTCAGCGCGTCACGGATCGGCTTGCCACTCAACATGTCGATCATGGATGAGCGAAGTGCTGAGCGCGGCACAGTTTCTCGGATCATGTCAACTTGCAGCATACGGTACAGCAGCGTGATGTCCAAGTCCATCGGTACCTCAACACAACTGGAAAGTGCCTGGATGAGGTCGCTTTGTTGAACAGGCGCTCCATCTCGAAGAGACACGTAAACGCCACGAGAGAAATTGTGCTCATGCGCACGCTTGACTTTCTTCCGAAACGTCATGCTCGAATGAAACACAGCAAGGTTGATTTCTGATTCTTCACGCGCAGGTTCCACCGGGATTGATAACGGAGAGGGCGGAGGTATCCCAGATCCGGCACGAGAGCCGAATGTCGTTGATGTGCCTCGCTTATTTATCGGTGGAATCCGATTATTCTCGACAGCCGGCTCGTTCGTCGGTCGATCGGACACCCGACGAGTGAAAAGCTGACTGAGCAACTGCTCATGTGAGCTCGTCTGTCCGTGGAACGGTTCAGCTGTCAGCGTCGCAGAAAGTTGGGCAAGAGAGCACTCGTAAAAAGCGACTTGGAAATAACCAGATCCCAATTCTCCATCGGCCTTCTCAATCAGCAAGTGAAAATCAGAGCCGACTTCAGCCTCGCGACACACTGATTCACAGAACTCGTAATCTTCCGAGAAAGAGGTAACCTTCGGGTGCGGCGACAACTGCCCGCTGTGACCGGCTCGATGAGACTTGTCGTCCTTTGCACCCTGGAAGTGGCCCATTCGCCATGACTTGTAGCCTTCCCTAAAGCTCTGTCGGCGTTCCTGATAGAGCACAATGTCGTCCGCCGAGACCGACATCTTCAGCATGCTCGATTGAGCCGCAACAAGCTGTCCAGTTTCCATAGAAGTAGTCGCTTTCAGCTGGTGCCTCTGGTGCCAACGCGCCACCCCAGGGTTTTCGCCCGACAGACTCTTCTCCGCGGCGTCGGTGGGAGATAGCATGGGGCGTTTCCTCTTCGTGAGGGTTGAGATAGCTGGTAAAAATGCGAGGATAACCGTCTCGTTCGGCAGTAACTTGGCGAAGCAACAGCCATGGCTGAGGTGGCGATGATTCGACACGTCACTGCTGAACTGTCTCTGAAGGAACCACAGTGGCAGTTGAGATGAAATCGTTGGAACGCAAGAAGCGGGAGGATGTTCAAGCGCGTCGCCGATGACACCACCATTGCCATCCGTCCACGCAACTTCGCAATCACTGAGACTCCTCAGTGTGCGCTCAAGCATAGAGTAGAGGTAGATATTCGCTGGTGACAACGCTGGGACTGAATCAATGACACCAACTTCAGGAGAAATGTCGACACCGCGCTCAAGATACATGAGGAAATGCTCGCTTGATCGCTTCGAAGATTCCAGCAAGCGAGCTGTGCTGAACGCCGGTACCAACGCGCGGCATCCACTTTGCTCTTCTACTTCAGCAGGCATTCCAACGATACCCGGCACCGGCTGGCTGGCGTATCGTTGCGTTAAGGCATCGATTCCAGCTTCCTGAACACTGGCAACGGTCTCGAAAGTGTGCAGGCATGAAAGAAGATGACGGTCCGAGTCGAAGATGAACTCCCGAATAAGCGCGAGTAGCTTTCCTTCATCAAGGTAGGGTGAGGCAGACCCATGCGTTTCACCTACCTTACGCTCGGCATAGCCGTTCTGCACGAATGCACTTGGAGCTGACCTTCCCACCAGTTCACTTAACGGCACTTCGTGCCCCACAGCATGTCGTAGACTTCGATGGAATGTGTCGTGCTGACCAGTGATGGTCGCATCACGTGCGAGCGTGGTCTTTGCAAATCCGTACTGAGGCTCCATCCAAAAAGATGTCAACAAACAGTTGTCGGCAGTTCGACTGATTCCATACTGGATCAATGACGTCTTCAAGTGACCGTTCTCATCTTCCATCAGAATCTCCCTTCCAAATATGACGCTGGCCGTCCGCATGGAATCACCATCTTCTTCAACATTCCAGTCGAGGACCCAAAACCCGGCACGAATTCGTGCCTCGTGGAGGTGACGCATGACTTCCATCAGAGATGTGTTGCTGTTCCGAGATAGTCGCCACTTCCAACTCGAATGCCACATAAACGCACCGAACACACTTCGAAGCTGCAACTCGCTACCACCGCAGCACGCCACCATCGGTACATCGGAGTCGAGTGGGCTGTCTGGATGGTTATCCGTATCCTCCAGAACCAACGTGTCGTGCGTCACTAATAACCGGCTCAGCATTCGGTGACAAAGTACCAACTTGCGAGAAGTACCGGGCGCATTTGGAGTCATTGAAACGCCACCAACGCTTCCTTGCGCAGCGTTGTGCGCTGAGTCGTTCGCCGCAACAATATTCTTGAGCTCTGCAAGGGTCTCACGCCTTGTCGAAACCGATGCTGAGAAGAATGCCACGTGGATGACGACTAGCGTGTGATTTTTGGCTTCGACCCGCACGAAGCACAACGCGCCTTTCGATGGCTCCTCCCGTTTGTGCTGCAGTTGTGTCTGTTCCATGCTCGCGTTGATCTGTGCTGCCAGGGTGGCGCTGTTCAGCGAAGATCTCTGTTGTCGGCGCTTACCGACAGGAACACCGCCAGCTGGCACTGGAGTAGCTTGCTTGTTACGATCGTCGGTGCGCTGAGAATCTGACGATAGAAACCGCAAGAAAAGATCCTTCCCCAGTCGGTGTGATGACCAGCGAAGAAGCGCGCCCCGAATACGATCGACAGTGAAGTCCCTTCCGACCAACAAGGGGTGGACGTTTGCTTCTAAGGACATTCCAGCACGTCGGCTTTGACGAGCTCTCGAAGTCGGGTGCAGTGAACTCGTTCTCGGAATCACTTGAGGTTGCACTCCCCGGGGGTAGAATGTTTGAGGTGATGGATCATCCACGACAACAGCTAGCACCTCAAATCGATCCACGTGAAACCAACGATGCCAAAGCACGGGCGACAGCTCACCAATGATCCCGAAGACCGGATGCGATGCCTGACTTTTGTTGGTGGTGTGGTGGAGATGTGGTGCCGTCGATACACTGTGATTGACGTGAGAGCCGAACGAAAAGTGTGAAGCCGTGTCCGTCGCGCTGATAACACTTGCGGCAGCAGTCATCAGATGCAGAAGCACTCGGTCAACATCTTGAACGTGTCGAATGAACTCGTGTAATGAGATCGGTGCACCTGCAGCCCCCACATTTGCTTGACGCGCTTGCGCGTTCGACCGGCTATCCTCAAACGAGCGCAAAAACTCGCCGTCAGCGAGCACGTTGACCTTCACATACCATTCAGCCGACGTCGGATCTTTCTTCAAATGCCCACTGGAAGCAGTAGTGGTGCTACCAGTACCACCCACTGTCTTGGAAGTGCCCGAACGAGATAGAACCGAGGCTCGGCCGTGTGGTTGGTTGTCAATGGTAGATGAGATAACGTACTCCAGCCACACATTTTGCTTCCACTGCAGCACGAAGACGAGCAAGACTTTCGTAGCAGCGTGAGGTGACGCCGGTGTTTCAGCAGGAACCGCCGAGCCAACCGAGGGTACAGGCATCTTGACCAGACTACCATCTGCAGCACGCTGCATCATCCGCACATGGACCTTGTTCACTGCGAAGCCCTCGCGAATACGAGCTTCTACGATGTGCTGGACGTCCGTTTGAATCCGATATTCGTGGACTTTTTCGCGCCACATCCGGTATGGTCGAAGCGGCATGTATTGGCTGCCATCGTACGAGGCACACCACGTCATGTCAAGCTTCAAAACGGGTGCAGAGATGGCTTGAACTTTTGACGGTCGCACGAGCAGTGACGTCTGGAAAGTCGACATGCACTTGACGCTGTCACGAACTGGAGGCACTGTCGACGTTTGATACAAGGAGACATACTCGGTAACCGACCCACCGCTGGCCTGAGCGACGAACTCGAGAAGGTCGACATCAGGCACGTAACCAAACGACGCATGTGGACCATTCCAGGGTGCTCCACCAACGCGCAGGAAGTGGCACTGAATGTCGTGGCGAACAAGCTGCATGACCAGGCTGTCGTAGGTGTACGCGTTGAGCAAATCCACAACACCATCAGTCGCGAGTACAATAAGTGGGGCGGAACCACTTGGCAACGAGTTGAGCGCGAAAACGGCGTTCTGCAGCATAGAAGAGAGACTAGCGCGATGTCCTGGCGTACCACTGACGACTGCGCGGGCTGTTGCCGCCCACTCGTCTTCCATGAGTGTGAGACGCTCGCGCACGAGCTGAAGGAGACGATCGGCATTCAAGAGGTCGAGCACGAAGCCTTGCACGAGCACGCAGAGCGACTCGACGTAGGCGCCATGGACCATCACGGAGACGTGGAACTCGGGCACGAACGCAACGCCGCCGACTTCAATGGGCTGCAGCAGATTGCGAACAAAGAGCTAAGGATACAAACATGCAGGTGAGTTAACTACCCACACGAAACCAAAAGAGCACACACGCGGAAGCCGTACCTCCACGGACTCGAACAGCATGTCGAGAAACACTTTTCCGGAATGAACATCGATGGACAGCGCCGACGGCGACGCGTCCAGGCACAACACACATCGGTAGCGGCGGTAGATGACCGAAACGCGTGTCGCCATCGACAGCCGCGCGTTCGGGATGCTGGTGGCCGCGTCGGGCTCGTCGTCCACCGACATCTCCGACTCGGTAATCGACGCTCGGCGCGTACGCAGGACGCGACCACCGACACCCGCCGCCACATGGGCGTCCACAGTCGCGCTCGTTAGCTCCATCGCACCGACGCCTTCGTGGTTCACTCCATTGTCGGCATCCTCGGTCCCCGCGGAGTCGGCAAACGCGACGGCCGCGACCGTCATGCCCTCGTCCAGTTCCACGCTCGTCGGCAGCATCGTTGCCGTCGTCGCTGCCGTCGCCGCAGCCGCGGTCTCCTGGTTGCCCGCCGCGACGCCATTGTTCTCTTTGTCGTCGCCCGCGTCGGTCGGCTTGTCGTGACTGGCGGGGGCCGCCGCCGCCGGCGCGAGATGCGGCCGCAGCAGGTGCTGGAAGTGCCAGAGCGAGAGTGTCGCGCGGTCCACGACCGCCACGTCGCTGGCCGCGAGCAGCAGCTCGTCCACGTGGCGCACGGGCGCGTGCGGCGTTATCGGCGTCTGCGGCATCGTCGTCGCGCGGCTTGTCTCACAGGCGCAGCGCTCCGACAGCCATGCACGAGAAGAGCGCCGCCGTGGGTTGCCCTTGGCGCCTAGAAGATGGTGATGAAGGGGGAAACAGGAGAAAGTGTCGATACGCGTACTGTGGTACCTGTTGTATCCGCAAACCTGCGGTATATCATACCGGTTGTAAAACCGGTATGTAACCGGCGTGGAAGACGGTATTCGGAACGGGAGAGTGGTACGAAACGTGTTTGGCGCCCGCAGCTGGATTCAACGTCTCGAGCAACAGCCAGCCAGTTCGCAGCGCATCTCTATATCGATTCCTAGAGGTCTTTAGATAGGGAAACGGGCATAAAAGTACGTCGAGAAAACACATAATATTCGTTACAGGAGGTTGTGAGGAGCTCCGACACGGCGCATTTCCCCAAAACGGCAATTGGACGCTAGCGTCGCGTCGCGATCTGTGTCCCTTGCGTCGCCATGCCGCAGGACGCGAACGCGCTGCAGCTCCTGCAGTACAAACGCCAGCCGCCGCAGGCCCCGCGCTCGCCCGCGCACCGCTCGACGCCCGCGCAGTCCCCGTGGAAGCCGCAACAACAGCAACACCAACCGCCGACAATGGACGCGTACGACGTGCGCTGGGAGGCGGGCGCGCTCGGGCTGCGCTTCACGCCCAACGAGAACGACGCGCCGGTCGTGTGCCAGGTCATGGACACGGCCTCGGACGTCGTCAAGCGCTCGCGCGTGGCCGTGGGCGACGTGGTGGTCGCCGTGCAAGTGCACGTGCTCGGCGCGCCCATGGCGCCGATCACGTCGCTCCAGGAGATGGTGCAGGTCTTCCAGCACGAGGAGCTGCCGATCACCGTGCGCTTCCGCTCGCGCGCGCAGGAGGCGCCGCAGGCCATCGAGCTCGTGGACATCGCGCGCTCGTACACGCACACGTGGCCGCCGGGCCACCCGCTCGGCGTGTCGCTCGCGATGGACCCGTGCTCGCTCCACACGATCATCACGTCCGTCGACCACGACCGCATCTCGCCCGACTTTCTGCCGCTCGACCCGCAGCCCGGCGACATCCTCGTGAGCGTGCGCGATGCGGAGCGCAAGGCCGACTTGGACTCGCTGCGCTTTGAGAAGGTCGTCGACACGCTCAAGAGCTTCCCGCGACCGTGCAAGCTCACGTTCGTGCGTCTCCACGAAGACGTCACGTCGCCGACAAGCGGTGAGCGCCGACGCTCGGCTAGCGGCCAGCAGCGCCGCCCGTCGGGCGCGAACACGTCCGCTGCGGACCAGATTGCGATGCAGCAGCAGCAGTTGCAGCCTCCTCGCTCGCCATCCCACGCGCAGCAAGTTCCACCGGCTCCGTTCTCCGCGCCCGCAGCTCCTGCTCGTCAGCCGATGCGCCGACCTGCGCCGCTGATGAAGCGCCAGAGCTTCGCCGTCGGCGAGATCCAAAAGGTACAGCAGCAGCAGGAGCTTCATCACGTCCAGGATGATCCGAAGGCGCTGTCGAAGGAGGAGGCCCGCAAGAAGAAGCAACGCGACGCGCGGTTCTACAAAATCGTGTACAGCGGCGGGCACATTGGGCTCGTGCTGAACGACGCCAAGCTCGAGCTCAAGGGCAAGCCCAAGAAGAACGGCTACTACGCGATCGTCAAGAAGGTGCCGAGCAAGAAGGCGCTCGAGGGGCTGGACCAGGTGAGCGAGGGCGACGAGCTCATCGCGATCGGCACGCACGACTTGCAGCACGTGGCGTTCGAGGACGTCCAGCGCGAGCTCGCGGCCATCCGCGCGCCCACGCCGCTCGTGTTCCAGCGCAAGCCGCAGCCCAACGTCTCGGTCGGCGCCTCGCTCGTCGACGGGCTCTTGATGTTCCTGATCTAGTCGCGCCGTCATTCTCGTTTTTGGTTGTGTCTCCGAAGACCATCACTCCCATTCATCAGCATACATCTGATTGGTTGAATCTTTAGAATTGTATGCATCGGATTGGTTGAAAATATAGAATCGAGGTCCTGTATACAGGTGAGGGTGACTTCCGGACCTTCTCGGGAAGTGAGCGAGCGAGCGAGCGAGAGGGAGAAGCCGACACTTGCAGCGCGATGGATCCGCGCGCGCCGTCGTCCACGTTAGCGGCGCCCGCGGGCGCGAATGAGTCGGCGCAGCGGCTGCTCGGGCGCGACGACGAGGCGCAGGCCGTGCGCATGAACGTGCTCAACAGCTCGGTGCAGGAGGCCCGCGACGCGCGCAACTCGCGGCTCATCATGTGGGTGCTCACGGCCGTGAACGTGCCGCAGATCGTGGCGGCGGCCGTGATCCTCGCGCTCAAGTGGACCGAGTCGACGCTGTGCTACCGCATCCAGGTCTGGGTGCTGCTCCATACGGTGCACCTGACGCTCACGCTCGCGCTCGAGTGGGTCGTCTACAAGCTCAACTGCGGGCGCTCGAACCGCGTGATCGAGTGGCGCGAGCGGTACATGGGCTACCTGAGCAACCTCAAGTACGGGCTCGACCTCGCCGGGCTCTTCTGGTTCCTCGTCGGCAACATGTGGGTCATCAGCGACGGCGCGCGCTGCGACGACGGCTCCACGCTCTACCAGCTCGCCATGTGGATGATCGTCATCTCGTACGCCAAGATCTTCTTGCCCTGCATCCTGCTGCTCGCGCTGCTGCCCGTGATCTGCTTCTGCCTGCCCTGCGTCATCCGCATCCTCAGCCGCCTGCAAGACCCGATGCGCGGCAAGGGCGCGACGCGGGAGGTACGATTTACACGATGAAAGCCCGCCCCGTGACCTTGGTCTCACGCTTTTGTGTGTTGCCGTGCATAACAGGCCATCAGTCGACTCGAGACGCAAAAGTTCTCGCCGGCCATGTTCCCGCCCGACGACTCGAGCTGCTGCATCTGCCTGAACGAGTACGAGCCGGCGCAGGAGCTGCGCAAGCTGCCGTGCGAGCACCACTTCCACAAGGACTGCGTGGACGAGTGGCTCGTGGTCAACTCGACGTGCCCCACGTGCCGCATGTCGATCTACGACAGCGCCACCGAGGCCCACCAGCGGTCTCAGGACGACGTCGACATGATGGTGTAGGTGTCCGCTGTCGGATCGACCAAAAGCGGAAAGGGAAGTGGCGAAGGACGGTTCAGGAACAGTGAATAGTCCAATTTGCGTGCGTTTTACGGATCGTTTGTTGCATGTGTCGCGTCAGGCCTCGGGCTGGCGGAAGGCCGCCTCGACGCGCCGAGACTCGGTCTCGAGCGTCTGCTGGGCCTCGTGAAGCATCGCTAGACAGCGCGAATAGACTTTAGCCGCCGGATCCTTCCATCCGAAAACGCCCCGCACGCACCTTCAAGTCGTTTGGTCGCGTCGGCAGCAAACTGCTGGGCAATAAACGGTGGGAGCGTAAAGGTAGTTGAGACGGACGACGTAGACGGAGACACGATGCCACGTGGAGGCGCATCGCCCGGCGGTAGAGGCGCGCGACTCAGAGCCTACAGCAGACGATTTCTCAGCATCCTGATTGCTGCGACGCCTCCTCTGACACTGGTTCACGTACCTCATAGAACGCGACGGCCTCGCCGTTGAGTGTGAGCAGATCGGGAAATGCCGCGCGCAGCTGCGTGACAAACGAGGACGTAGTCTCCACCGAGTTTCCGTCCAAGTTGAGCTTTCGCAGTCGCGGCAACTGACCCACGAGCACAAACTCAGATATCTCCGTTAACGCACAGAAAGAACACCGCAACTCACGCGCGAGGCCAGCGTTCTGAAGTCGATCGACGCGATCTGGTTGTTCTGTACAGAGCACAGCCTTCACGTGAGCCTGATGGGATGGGGACAGTGCAGTTCTTGAGAATTCCTACCGACAACAGTAGCTCTTCCAGCGCTGGGAGTCGAGGCAGATCATCTAGCGGTCCCCACGCAGTCGCCAGGTCAGTCCGCAGTCCGCTTACGGCCTCAGAGAAACAGCCGAACGCCATACCAACGGAGAGCAAGCGGTTGTTCGAGAGATCCAGCGAGAGCAGCGACGTCAGCACGGGCAGGTCGTCGACGTCGGTGATCTGTGTCGCCAAATACACAGACATAGGCTCGCTTAGGTATTAGCACAAGAGGTGGCGATACACACCCAAACGTTGGCTCGCCACTGGACCTCGTTGTTCGAGAGGTTCAGCTTGAGGATGTTGGCGCAGTCGTCCAAGTTCGCGAGCCGCGCGAGTCCTAGTAGGCGCAGACAACCCGCGCGCTGTGTCAGACGGGCACTTGTTACACACACGCACAAACACCGTACGCACCGGCGCTGGACAGGTCCAGCAGCGTGATGCAGCCGAGGTCGAACTGCTTGCTGCGGCGCTTGATGAGCTCCTCCGTGAGCTCCATGGTTCGGCCGAGTCTCGCGTGGTGTTGCGTTCACTGGGAGCTCTCCAAGTGTAGCCATTTTTGGGGGACCATTGGTTACGCTTGTGTAACGCCTACTCGCCACCATCGCCTCCATGGGTCGTTCAAACGACACTGGCGCTGGCGGGACGGACGCTCAGCTGCGCGTTCGCATGGCCCAGAGCGTCGTGGCCGCTCGAAGTCGGTGTCGCTGGTTGGTTATGTGGCGCGCACGTCTCCGCGTGACCTCGGCCGACGGCTGGAAACGGCACTGCGGATGACGCGGGTGGCGTTTTTGGATCCACATTTCGTTCTGACACCATGAACTGTACGGATATGACGCCTCGCGTCGACCATGGTAACGTTAATGCATTTCTGCGCCACCTCGACGGACCCGAAGGACGCTCCTGTGGGGATGGCGAGGAATGGAACTTGCCGGGGTTTGCTGGCCAATGCGCTGTGATCTCAAAAGACTCGATCCCATTTCCATTCTGTCCTCCCACGGACGTCCCAGCGTCACACCCCGGCTCCATCTCCACCAAGCAGCCCTCCATGGCGCTCCGCTCAGCGTTGCTTCTCCTCTCGCTCTTGTGCTCGGCGGTGCTCGCGGCGTCGGCGGCGGACGCGCCCAACCTCCCGCTCGTGAACGTGACCTACAGCGCCGACGGCCGCACGGGCGCGTTCTGCAAGCAGCCGCCGAACGCGCTTCCGTCGTGGCGCCTCAATCGTAGCCGGAAGGGACCGTGGTACTCGTGCCTCAAGCACCCGACGCAGGACGGCTACTGGAGCATGCTCAACGCCTACCGCTCGGGGGGCACCGCGGGCAAGCACTGGGGGCACACCAGGAACCACAACGCCCCCCAGTGCCTCCAGGACTGGACGTACTACGGGAAAGACGGCGTGTGGATCGTCGAGCAAGTCAAGGGCCGCCTCACGCGCAAGGGCGACGCAGGCGACAACTGGTGGTGCGCTTTTCCGGTGGCGCAGGTCAAGAAGAAGACCACGACAGAGCCCGCGGGTGTCGAGGGCAAGCAGTGGGCGTTCTGCACGTGCACGGACAAGCCGCCGACGTCGGAGACCCGCGGCGACGACACCAGCGACGACGGCGCGTACGTGCCCGGACTAGTGTACGTCGAGCCTCAGTAAGTGAGGGAGGCTGACGTCGCAGCGGCACAAGCGTCGCTGTGCAGTGCTATAATCTACCTTGCAAATACTATTGTAGCCATGTCAACCGTGTAGCCATTTGCTGTTCTGACTCATGACTCATGAGGAAAAGGTAGCTTGATTCCGTTTCCGTATCAGTGGGGAGTGTAGGCGATTGCTCAAGAGATTCAGCGAGAGCAGCAAAGCCCGCACAGGCAGCCCGTCGAGGGCCGACACCGACTACTAGTACCAGGCCACTCATCCCCACACGTTATGCCGTTGTTGTGGTGGAGAGATTCAGCGTGATGACGTGGGCGCCATTTTGGTTTTGTACACCAGTACAGGACAACGCCTTCAAACACGGTGGACGCCACTGCCCGCGGAATCCTCACGAGACGGTCGTCTCGAGGCCGCTTGTACCGGCGGGACGGACAGGAAGCTCAGCTGCGCGTACTGATGGCCGAGACCACCACCGCCACACAAGGTCGGTGCAGTTCGTGGGGGGGGGGGGGGGGGG
>JAADWV010000516.1:0-23811 GCA_023336295.1 Pythium folliculosum | reverse complement strand
TATTCGACTGTCCCGGTTGGCGCGTGAATCGGCGGTCGACAGGATATCCTCACGGTGTGCGAGCCACTTCGAAAACATAGACTCCCCGAGACCTCTCTCGCGACAGAACTGACTCTGCGAGACACCGCGAGGACCATCCAGGTACTCCCGCAGGATCGTCTTCTTTTGCGCCATCGAATATTGACGTGGCGGCATGACCGATTGCCAAATACACTCGTTGCGAGAACACCGCTTTGATGTCCCCACGTCTCACATCGTGAACTTTCCCACAAGTTACCTTACTTAATCAAGACCCCCTGAGTGAATGTATGTTAGAGAGTGATGGTCTCGTTTATCTGTCTCTCTTTTCTGTGGTGCGTGGTCCACAGAGGGACGGGTTGCCGTGGATTTTGGGTGCTTTTGATCCCTGCCGTATGTACCACCACGTCAACTAGGCGTGCTGGCGCCGATCTACCTGTGTCGACACGGCGATCCATGCGCTCAAGCACTGCTGAAACATGGGTGCCTTCTGAAGGCAGATCACCCCGCTAAATAGATACAGGACTGTGAGAGTGAGGAGATTTTGGCAAATTTTGCGCAAGCGTCTGCGACGCACATGAACACATGCTTCTGCGGAGGTCAGTCTTGGACCGAAATGCCAGATAGGCAACGCAGCACTCAAGTACTACAAAAATGGAGCGCCACAACGGACGATGAGGGAATGATTCCACCCCACTTGAACGGGATATTAAGAGCCTCGTTTGGAGGCAGGCTGTGCACCTTGTGTCACAACCCCTCCTCCCGATGTGCGCTCTACGCCGTGATGTTTTGGACGTCGAAGGTTTTCAGTACGGCCAAGTGACGTGGCTGTACGGAAAATCTTGTATTAGTACACATAATTTACCTTATACAATTACATTTTCCTCGCAGATAAATGACCAATAGGATCGCTGGATTTTCATCACAACGCGGCGCCAACCGCCAGGCCTCCATAGAGAAACATGAGCGCCATCGAAGAGGACGACCCGGTCGTGTGCGAGATCCCCGTGCATTTGGCGGAGCACCTGCGCCACAATGCGTTCGTCGTGCAGTTCCCGCTGCGCCCAGCGTACCGCCCGATGCCGCAGGCGCCGCGCGCCGCGCGCATGAAGCCCGACCACCAGATCCTGCAGCTCGACTACGACGTTGACCAGCGCAGTGAGCACTACGACGCCGACGCCGAGGACTATCTCAAGCAGAAGCACCTGCGACTCCAGTCCTCAAGTGTGCCGGCGCTCACTAACTACGCGGTTGCCGTCTTCCGTGACGGCCAGCTGCACCTGAGCCCCGTGTCCGGCGTGCTCCAGATGCGCCCCAGTCTCTCGCACATTGACGACGCCATTGAGGACGAGGAAGAAGGTATGCGATGAGTGGTGTATGCGTATCGATTTTATGGAACCGCCTTTCTGATTCGGCTCTGCGATGTCGTGCTGTAGACGTGGATATGTCCACCGAGGAGGAGCAGAAGCAGGCAGAGAACGCCGTGAAGGAAGTGCAGTTCCAGTTCAAGAAGAAGCAGTCCGAGCGCGCGATCTCGGCGATCCAGAACTCATACGCGTACAAGAAGCAGCAGATCAATGCGGAGCACTGGCGCGAGCTCAAGGTCCACGACAAGGATGTATGTTGATGCTCACGCGCGCTTGTGGTCCCTTTGTCGCGTTGTACCCACTCTAATGGCTCGTGTGCTTGATACAGAGCGCTGTCGCTGAGACCGAGTTCGAGAACCTCTTCAGTGAGCGTGAGGACGACGTGATCTCGACCATGTCGGCTGCCGAGTACCTCAAGGCGCTTCGTTACCGCTCTGCGGCGCAGACACCATCGCCGTCGGCGACGACGAAGCTGTGAGGGGTGCCTCGCTTGAGACATATACTACACGAATTCACTCAGAAAACACAGATTTGCACGTCTATTCTTCGATATCGCCGTTCACCACGGGTATTACTGTGTCTGGCTGGAGCGTCGTGCGCCCTTCTACAGCCATTTGCTTCCGCTGTGCAAGCACCTTCGCGCGCCACGCCTGATACTCCTGAGGCGTGACGCTCGCTTTCGTTTGCTTCTCCATCGCGGCTTTCGTCTTCCCCGTGGCGTTGCCCTCGGTTGCTTTCTTTTCTTTCTCTGCGACCACTTTGTCCAGCAACAGCGCGGCGCGCTGAGCAGCCTTGGTCATTACTATCGGAGCCCTCTCTGTCCTCGGAATTGCCACTGCACTCATCGTCGCCGTGGCAGCAGACGCACGGGACGTTGACACTCCCGTTGCCCTGTTGAGTGAGCTCTGGCACTGTTTCTCGATCGCCGACACGATGGTTTCGAACGCGCGGGGGTTCGCGTTCGTATCGGCAATCAATCGCTGCCGGTCGATCCGCAGCTTGGCGCGTTTAGCACAGGCGAACAAGCACGCCGCCGCGAAAATTGGTTCGCTGGGGTCAAACAGTCGAGCGCCTCCACCGCCGCCGCCACGACCATTGGCCCGCGCGAGCTGCTGCGCGATGACCTGAAAAGAAATATGTCAGCGACTCGATTCCGGATCGTTCAGAGAGAGGGAAAGAGGTGCCAGATGCCGTACCTGATACTCGTCGTAGACGCGGTTCACAAACTCTGTAATCGCCGAGCACCCGTGGCGCACGCACAGCGACGTCGGTGTCACTTTCTGCGCGCTCTTGACGTTGACGAGGTTGGCGATCTTGCGCGCCGCCTGCTCGAGCGCGCTCTTGCTGAGATTGAGCAGACCGGCGATCTTCTTGACGTCCATCGGCTCTTCCAGCGCTCGACAGGCGACCAAAAGGCAGGCCACGGGCGTCTTCAAGTCCTCGTGGATCGAGCTCTTGGCGCGCGCGAGCCGCAGCACCTCGCGCGCGCGCGCCACGACCCGCTCGGGCAGCCCGCCATACATCTCGGCGATCACTTGGACGTCCATTACTCGCAGATAAGAATGATGGTGGGTTTCCCAACCAAAATGCGCGTTTAGAACCCCACCCCTGGGGTAGTATTTCTCCACACTCCCTCTCGAGAATCCACGTGACACACAAAATCGAACCGACGACGAGGACGCGAGGCAACATGGAGGGCGACGACCAGCGCGTGGAGGCGAATGGGGCCGTCGAGGCTCCGAGCGGTACGCAACCGATTGTCTGAAGGTGTACTGTGGTAGCGTTCGCGAAAGAAATTGACGAGTTGGCTGTCTCTGGTGGCCGCTAGACCTCGTAGAAGAAACCCCCGTCGCGGTCAACGGTGCGGCGCGCGATGAGGAGCCGCTGCCACTGGCGCCGTCGCCCACGCCGTCGCCGCCTGTGTCGCAGCAGCATGGAGCGTCGGCGAATGAGATTCTCATGCAGCTCAGGGTCTACAAAGAGCGCAGCTCGCGCATGGAAGTGCTGCTCGCAAAGCAGAGCGCCAAGATCCAGGAACAAGAAGAAACGGTGCGCGGAAGATAGCGCTATCTTGATGGAGAAATATCATGTGTCGCTTACTATCCGACTGCCACAGGAGACCAAGTTGAAGCGGTTGCTCGCGATGGCCAAGCGCAGTATCGACAACAGCAAGCAGGAACTGATCGATAAAGATGCTGAGATCGAACGTCTCAAGGAGGAGGTAGGAGTTTGATGCTGTGACGGGAGGACCAAGTGCTGCTCAGCATAATGACCATGCTCGTGACGGTGTGTAGTTAGGGAAGAAGCGCCACTCGGCGCACACATGGGAGCCCAATGAGTCGACGCGCGATCCGCGGCGAATCCTTTTCAAAGTGGCGCAGGGCAGCACGCTGTGGTGCCTCGTCGAGTACGCGAGCGACCATGACGTCGATGAGAAAAACGGCTACGCGTGGCACCGATTCCATTCCGAGGCAGAGATCGAGGCTTACGCAGGCCGCGCCAACGGCGAACCACTGACGTTGCCGAGTCTGTCGATGACACCGTATCAGGTGGAGCAAGTGGTACGTCGTGATTGAGCGGGTTGTTTGCATCGGGTCACCGTGCTGGATATCTCTAACGAAGAAATTACGCAGAAAAAAGACTTGAAAGAGGAGGTCGACCGCGTCCAGGAGGAGTTCCGTCGCTATCGAGTTCGATCAGGTGGGTTCTGTGAAGAGTATTTGTTCTGTAGTTATGCTATCGAAACTGACGCTACCTGGGTGTGTGCAGAGATCACACGGAAGCAAAAAGACGCGGAGATCCGGAAGGTAAGATTCAAGGCAATCAGATGCCTTCGTCGTCTTCCCCTCTGATGTATTTACGATCACTGTAGATGAGCGCAAACGTTGTCGCACGTCAAGCAGAGCAAATCTCCGAGACTGATTTATCTGGAGAGCTACAGTCTGCGCGGGCACAAGTTCGAAGACTGACGAAGCAGCACGCCGAGACCGAGGAGCGGGTGAGTACTTTCGGTGTTGCTCGTGCATTTAGGCTGCGGCTTTGAGCTTATAGATGCTGTGATGTTTGTCTGAACAGGAAGAGGAGTGGCGTCGGAAATTTGAGAAGCTGATGAAGGACTACGAGAAGCTAAGTGGCACGATGGGAGAGACCGTGTTGGCGACCGAGTGGCGTGAACGGTATGAGCAGGCCGTGCGCGAAAAAGAAGATGCCGAGAAGAAAATGGAGGATATGCGACAGGCTCTTTCTAGCAGCAACGGCTCGGATCTGAATGCACTGCGGCAAGAGTTCGCGCAGTACCGCAAACGAGCGATCAATGCCGTCGATCAAAAGGAGCGCGAGTTGAGTGAGATCCAGGCGCAATTTCACGACAATGGCTCGGCGAGTGGAAGCAGCAGCCGCATGAGCAGCTACAAGGATCTGGGTCCGCCGCGCAGCGGCAGCGGTGCGACAACTGGTGTGCGTCCTCTGCGGCGGATGAGCAGCAACAACAGTCTCGGTGGCCTGGAGGTTCCGAACGTCACGACGACGAACGAGTACTTGAAGAACATCGTGTACAAGTACATGACGACCGAGCAAGACGAGGCTAAGGAACACATGGAGAAGGCCATCGCAACCGTGCTCAACTTCACGCCGGCCGAGGCCAAGGCCGTTCAAGAGATGCGCAAGAGCCAAGCGGGCTGGTTCTGGTAAACGGAGAGAGTCATCACTAACGTAATGAAGTAGGTTTTGCTAAATTTTGTGATCCGGAAATGCACCCACTTGTGGCAATTCAGCTATCATGGTTACTCTTGCCGCTTGTAACCTATGTAACCATGCCCGTCAATTTGGTTGGCTTGAAGCGACACAATCGGCGAAGAGCTCCATTTGTCACGACTCACCGACCGGGTATTTGACGACTTGTCGAGACGCGAGATGGCGCCGCCGGCTAATAAGAAGAACGGAGGCAGTGGCGCGAACGAACCCGCGCCGGTCGTGGGCGACGCGCGTTTCCAGAAGGTCCACAACGACCCGCGCTTTGCGCGCCTCTCGAGCAAGAAGAACAAGCTCCAGATCGACAAGCGCTTCGCGGCCGTGCTCAAGGACGACCGGTTCCAGTCCGTGCAGGGTGCGTAGCTGCGGTGCATCGCTTGGGTAGTCTTTTCAGTATCTCACGCGTCTTGTTTCTTTCTGTTTGCGATTGCCCAGGCAAGTACGACAAGTATGGTCGTCGCATCGACAAGAAGGAGAACGAGCTCAAGAAGTTCTACCGCCTCAATGACGAGGACGTCGCCGAGGCGCTGAGTGGCGACGAAGACGAGGGAGAACAGGAGGATGCGACTGCGAAGAAGGCGAGTGGCAAGTCGAAGGCGAAGGCTAAGGCCAAGCCGGGTCCTTCGTCCTCCTCCTCCTCCTCCTCCTCCGACGACGAGAACGAGGAGGACAGCGATGACTCGTCGAGCGACGATGAGGCCGAAGAGGGCGACGAAAAGATGACGCGCCTGGACTACTTGAACCGCATGGCGCGCGGTGAGCTCGCGTCGGGATCGGACACGTCGGATGACTCGGATGCGTCGGACGAGGATGTGGAAATGGAGTCGGACGAGGAGGACGAGAAGGAGGACATTCCGCTTGGCGAAGAGACCACGCGCTTTGCCGTGATGAACTGCGACTGGACGCGTATCCGTGCAGTGGATTTGTTTGCTTTGTTCCAGTCGTTCTCGCCGGCGACCGGCGCCGTGAAGGACGTGACGATCTACCCGTCGGACTTCGGCATCGAAAAGATGGTACGGCAAGCGGGCGAGTGGTATCTCCATGACACATGATTCTAACATGCCTGTATCTTCAACAGAAAGAGGAGGAGCAGCATGGCCCGCGCATGCTTTGGGCTGACAAGGCGAATAAGCAGGAAACGGAGAGCGACGAGAAGGATGATGGTGCGAGCGACGACGACGAAGCCTCCGACGACGCGAAAGCGCAAGAAACTGACTCGCACAGCGCCGAGAAGGCCGACGAGGGCAGTGAAAATAGCCAGGACGAGGAGGAGGACGATGGGTACGACTCGGAGGACCCGCTGGGCGTGAGGCAGTCGGTGACCGCGAACGAGAGCGACGGCTTCAACGTCGAAAAGCTGCGCAAGTACGAGCTCCAGAAGCTCAAGTATTACTACGCCGTTGTGACGTGCGATTCTGTCAAGACCGCTGCTGCGATCTACGAGAGCTGCGACCAGCTCGAGTACGAGACGTCCGCTAACTTGCTGGACCTGCGCTTCATACCGGACGACATGGAGTTCAAGAACGCGCCGAAGGAGTCGTGCAAGGGCGTGCCCGAGACGTACAAGCCGTCGATTTTCGCGACCCAGGCGCTCCAGCAAACAGAGGTCAAGCTTACGTGGGAGGAAGACGACGACCGCCGCATGGAGCTGCTCACGCGTCAGGCTGAGTGGAAGGATGCGCACGACGACGACTTTGCTGCGTATTTGGCCTCTGAAAACTCTTCCAGTGAAGGTGAAGACGACGAGGACGATGATGACGAGGAAGATGCTGAAGAGCAAAGGAAGGGCGTTGCTGCGACTGGCGACAAGAGCCGCGCGGAGCGCAAGAAGGCCGCCAAGCTGAAGAAGATCAAGAACCGATACCGCAAGATGCTGCTGGGCAGTGACGCGGAGGATAGCGACGGTTCGGGTAGCGACGATGACGCGAAGGTTGCCGCTGGATCGAGCGACGAAGAGGACAGTGCCGATGCGAAGCCCGAGGGTATGGATAGTGACAGCGACGAGGGCGAGGCCGCCGACGTGGACGCAAGTGGCAACATGGAGATGTCGTTCACGCCCGGCGCGGGTGACATCCTTCGCGCCAAGAAGCAGAAGGAGTTGGAGGCCAACGAGACCCCGTTCGAGCGGTACGTGCGCGAGAAGAAGCTGGAGAAGAACAAGAAGCGCCACGACAAGCGCGCCATGCAGAAGGAGAAGGCGCGCGAGCAGCAGGAGGTGCTCAAGAAGCGCGGCAAGGCGGCGCCCGAGCAGCTCAAGGCTCTGCGCGCGGCGATCGACGACAACGATGGCGACGAGAACGAGAGCGACGGCGGCGACCGCAACTTTGACATGAAGAAGATCGCGCAGAGCGAGAAGGCCAAGAAGCTCAAGGGCAAGCGCAAGAACAAGGAGCTCAAGAAGCTCGACAAGAAGTCGGGTCTCCAGGAAGGTTTCGAGTTCGACGCCGCCGACCCGCGTTTCGGCAAGCTGTACGAGAAGGGCTCGCAGTTCCAGCTGGACCCGACTGACCCCAAGTTCAAGAAGACCGAGGCGACCCAGGCCATCTTCCAGGAGCGCCGCAAGCGCCAAACGCAGCCGCAGACCAAGGCGCCCAAGCAAAACGACGCTCAGCAGGCGCAGGGATCTGAGGGCGAGAAGAAAGAGTCGAAGAACGAGCTCAAGGCGATGGTGGAGAACCTGAAGCGCAAGGGCGCCCCCACCGCGGGATCGAACAAGAGCAAGCCCGCGATGAAGCCCTTCAAGAAGCCGAAGTTCTAGATTGGGTGGCGGTTTTTGAGCCTGACGAAAAAGGCGTATTTACAGAATGAAAAACAGCATTTAGGGGATCCCTTGGTTTTCTTTGGTTATTCCTTCTCCAACGTGGTGCGAAGAGGCGTGCGCTGTTCCATTGACCCAAGCGAGGGATCATTCCAGAAGACGCAAGCGGCGACAACTCTGATCAATCGCATCCCATGCAGGTGCGCAGATGGCTCACCTGGAGGTGGACGATTCCCCGTATCGCTGAAATTGATGTCATTTTGTGTAGCGTGTCCAGATCCAGGAAGTTCTGCCTAAGGCCGGCCTGGTCTACTCCGAGCGCGGGAACCTGACCGAAGTGCTCTGCAAGCCCAAGATCCTGCCGATCAAGTCGGCGACGCTGCTCAAGATCGAAGAGATCGAGCGCCAAGCAAGAAACGCGCGCACGAACGCCGCGAACGGGGGTTACGAAGAGTGAGAGAACCAAACAATCGACAAAGTAAATTGGGTGGCTATTCACTCGTTACTCAGTTTGTTGTGCTGCTGCTGCGTGTGGATACTATTCGAGATCCTACCTGCCGCGGCACGTTCGACCGAATTGCCAGACTGCAGCCCTTACATACCACCCGAGAACATCTCGAGCAGCGAGCTCAAGCCAGAGCGGGGCGGCTGCAGGCCGTAGAACTTCTGGCCGATGACGCTCAGGTACTGTAGGACAAACATCACAACCACCAGCAAGTGAGCTTTTGGCGCTCGCAGACCTGCCATCGTAAAGCAACAAACTCGATACGTACGCTCTTCAGAGAGCCATCGCGATTCAGCGCAGGAGCGTATCGCTCCTGGAGCATCTGGAAGAGCGGCAGCGCATCCCTCTGCATCGGCACAACGCGCGCAACTTGTCAAATCCACGGATCCTTCGAAGGAGGATTGAGACAGCTTCGTACCTCGAGCGTGAGCAGCAAGAACCGCAAGAAGTTGTACAGCGGCAGCTCCAGGTTGCGACCAGCGGCCTTGCTCTTGGCAACGTACTCCTCGTACACCACGTTGGCGTCACGCAGGTTCTCCAAGCTCAGAAGCCTGCGGGTCAATGAAACATTAATCACTCGAACGCTTCTGTAGATGCGCAGCGGAACATGAGACGTACTGGAGCACCGCACGCGCAAGGTAGAGATCGGCTTCGCTCGGGTACCCCTTGGTAGACCACTCGAACATGAGCGCGGCCAGCTCGGCCGGCGCTTCCGCGTGGAGAAAGTGCTTCGCGGCGTGCTGGTAGTCGCCACTCGCTTGGTACGCGCGCGAGAGCAGCAGCTGCAGCTCCGGGTCTCCACGCTTGCGGCTGCCCTCGGTTTGCGTCCACCTAGCAAACCAAAGCATACGATTGTGTGAGTTGTCGCGCCATGGTCATACATGCTCGCGAGACGAGACGCACTTGACCGCGTTCTTGAGGAACACTGCGAGGTCGGCGCTGAACTGCGGCTTGGTCAGGAACGCGGCATTAATCTTGCGGATGCGACCTATCAAAGATCAAAGTTCCCCGTTAGTGACGTCATGTGCAAAGATACGCTGCGGCTTCGGGACGACGAACCCTTAGTCACGTCTTCGACCTTCCAGTGGTGGTCGGTGTACACGCCCACGAGCAGGTTGGCCATCTCGGTCGCGGCCGTGTTCTGGTCGTGCTTGACGAGGTTGAGCGCGGCCTCGAGAGCCAGCTCGATGGCCTTCTCCTGCGCGGCGGCGTCCGGCTCGCCCTTGAGGTGGCGCATGAAGAGCGTCTTGTACATCTGCAGTGCGCCGTAAAAGTCGCCCTTGGCGAGCTGCGCCTCGAGCTTGCGCGAAACGTTCTCGACGCCCGACGCGTCGCTCTCCTCCTTGGCGGGCGTCGCGGCCTTGGCGCCTGCGGCCTGACGCGCTAACGCTCGGCGGTTCATTCTTGATCGGTCCCGTGGCCTGTCGCTACGTGGATTTGGAGCTGCTCGCAAAATGAAAGTGACCGGCCGACACGGGCTGGAATCGGATATTATCCTAATTCATCCACAATACACCTAGATAAAATAAATAAACCTAGAGTGGATACAGGAACATTTTTCGGATTTATTGGCGAGCGGCCATGGCATTAGAGCTCCCGGAACTCGGCCTGCGCGGGGCCGTTCGCGGCGGCCTTGTCGGCCGCGCTCGACGCCTTCATCGCGTCACGGAGGTTCTTGTCCTTGCTGCTCCACCGAAACACAAAACACACAAACAAACCAAGCGAGTGGATCAGCACACTGGAGGCGCCGCCACGAGAAGCACACGATTGCGGAGCGACGAACCTCGAGTTGGCCATGACCAGGTAGTTGCTGAGGCCTCGCACGGCACTAATAGTGATACACAACGATACGCAGCAACGTCAGACGCCCTTTCCATTCGCTCGTCCCATTTGAAAATACGCCACGCACTTGGCCTTGAGCACTTCGATCTTCTCGGGGTCGGTCTCCGATCGGCCCTTCTCGAACTCGCGGCGGATGAGGTCCTTGATCGCCTGGCCCTTCTTGCTCTGTTTATACGTCCATTGAGTCATGCGCAGTGAGTATTCTCACGCCGCCTGGATACAATAACCGTGAGAGGACGCGCAACGTACCGTGCCGCCAATGTGCTTGGCGAGGCGCATGCAATCGCGGTACAGCTGCCAGCGACAACAACGCAATATGACGCGGACGTTAGACCCCTGTGTAGATTGGATGCGCATCCAGCGCGCAGCGACGCACCTGGATGGACGTGCGCGTGATCTGCGGCGTGCCCGACATGGTGCTCGTGCGGCGGTCGCGACTTCGGCGATCAGCGGTGCGTGGGGGTTTGACGACCATGGATAGGAGCAAAAGCTTGTTATGTCGGAGACAGTACCATTACAATACACTGACATACGATATTACTGGGCTTCAACATGGCTACACTCGGCGCCCGTTCGCGCATCCTAAGCTCAAGCAAGCGGCGGGCGGAACAACATGGGCGTGTGCGGGTCCAAGGATCTCCCCAACGGCGGCGCGCCGCGCGATCTGTCGCGGTGGCAGGCGGATGCGGACACGGACGCGGACGCGGACGCCGTGCCGTCGCCTCAGACATCCGGAGACGACGCGCTGACGAGCACGCCCGATGACGCACGGTGCGATCTCACGCTCAACGCGGTCGCCGCGTGCCGGGCGCCAGGCTCGGCGGACGACACACCTGCTGAGCTATGTGCGACGGGTTGGGAGGATGGGTCGATCAAGATTCAGCACTGGCAGACGAAAACTGTGGTGAAGAAGTTCCAGCCGCACACCCGCGCCGTGAACCGCATCGTGCTGGGGCCACAAACCGGCGCGCTCTACTCGTGCTCGCGCGACACGACAATCGCGATACTACGAGGCTTCAATACGGACCCGAAGTCTGCCGATGCGGTAGATGTGGTGCCGGTAACGCTGTCGGGCCATTCGCTGAACGTGTCCACCATCGCGATCGACGGCGACGAGACAGTGCTTTGCTCTGGTGGGAGAGACACACGCACAATCCTGTGGGATCTGACGACCTCTCAGATCAAAGACAAGAACACGACGGCGCAGAACGTCATCACATGTAGCAAGTGGGTACCGGGCGAGCGGGTGGTCGCGCAGGGAAGTGAAGATCTGAGCGTCAAGCTCTGGGACGAACGCAACGGGCTCCGCACGCCGGCCCAAACTTTGCGCGGGTATATCTACTTCCCGCTCTGTCTCGACATTTCTCCCGATGGACTGTACCTCCTGACGACAAGCAAGGGCTTCAACGGCGTTGGGTGTGAGGCACGCGTGTGGGATCGCCGGACTGGCAAGCAGCTCCACCAGCTCGAGGGACATCAACAGGACACAACCTCGTGCTGCTTCCTTCCAATGTCTCTTTCCTTACAACCGGCTGAGGTCGGTGATTCTACCGTGGCTCACCCTTCTCAAGGAATTCCTCCCCTCGTGACGGCATCCAAAGATGGCACAGTGCGAGTCTGGGATGCTTTGAGTCACCGGCAAGTGTGTGAAGCCCACGAGCCGTCCGCGCAAATGTTTACGAGCATTTCGCATGCCGGCGGTGGTGTCGTTCTCGCGAGTACACTCCATGGGCGTGTCCACGCGCTCAAATTCGGTCCCCGCTCCCAGTCACTGGAGATCTTGAATTGAAAGCATCGGCATTGCTGGGACTCACGGTGGTGATGTCCGCGGTCAGACCTCAGCTGGTTCGATCGATACTAATTATATATCATTCACCAACGCTAGAATGCTCTTTCGTGCTCATTCCTATCTGCACTGGACCACCGCTCAGCTATATCGCCGCTCGTAGCTGCCGCGCGACGTGCTCTTCATGGCTTCCTCGGGTGGGCTGTTGGCCGAGTGCGCGCAGCAGCTCAAGGGCTCTCCGCACGACTATGAGAAGCTTCTGGGTAGCTGCGTTGAGAGTGTATGGCGTACGGTGGGTACTAGCGTCGAGCGACAGCTCCGTCTTCGCAAGGGCGTGGGGGTGCCATCGCTCGGCAAGTTTGCGTTCGTGCGAGACCTACAGCCTTTGACCCCCGTGTTCCTTCTCGCCGACCGCTTTACCAGTAGTTACGGCGTCGTGTGGTGGCGACCACCGCCGGCTTTGCTCACACCGGTCACGGAACTGAACATGTCGGTCGTGGGGAGCGAGGCTGGAGGACTACCTAAAGACCAAGTCAGCAAGACACTCGACGCGCTACTAGCGTTCATCGGGACCAAGCTGCAGAAGGGCGTCGCCAGCGGCCGAGTCCGCCTGGGGAATGTCGGTACCTTCAGTTTCGATGGGAAAGCGATGGCATTCCAGTTTGACATCGCGTTCGTGACGTCCATCACAGCTGCCTCTCCGCAGTCCGACTACACTGAACGTTTACATCAGCCTTCACAGGCTCCACACCCCACGCTCACAGAAAAGCTGCAACCGACCAAGGCGATCACTACGATGCCGCGGGCAGTGTCGCTGCAAGTGCTGGCGCCCGTCGAGAAACTGCCGCTACCGATGACCACAGAGAATGTGCAAGTGCAAGCGACCGAGTCGCATCATAAACACGAAAGCAAGCATCGACGAATAAGTGGAGGAGACAGCGGCGATCGCCACCACCGCAAGCATGATCATTCGCCTGGGCAGGGCGGCACGAAGGAGACCAGCGAGTCTCGTCGCGATCGGGATCGACAAACAAAATCCATGACCCAGCTATCAACACCCAGCTCGGAACTATCCGATAGCAGCAGCGCTGGACAGATTTTGCCGCGGTTCATGCTGCCCGATTCGTCGCGAAGTTCTTCGAAGCTGGTGTACGCAAAGCAGGCGGCGGCGCTGCAACGCACGTTTGAGTTCAAGCGCGACGAGCTGCAACACGAGCAGGCGCAGCGCACTCAGCAAGAAGACGAGGTCCGGCGACGTACGGACGCCACGCGGCTTCGGGCCGTGCAGGAGCGCGCCGAAAAGACCGTGAACCAGCGCGACCTCGACGCATTCCTGACCATGCAGATCGAGAGCAACGACCGCGAGCACCGGCGGCAGGCCGCGCTGGACGCGGCGAGCACCGACTTTGACGCCGTGCGCGTGCTGCCTCGCGATCTGGTCGTCACCAAGGAGCAGCGCCAGGCTTCGAAGAACAAGTTGCGTGGGCGGCTCCACGATCAGGTGGCACTCAAGGACTCGCTCGCCAAGCAGCGGCAGGACGTGGACCGCGCCGAGAGCGCCTACTTCATGGCCAAAGTGCTGGAGCAGGGCGAGCGCGAGCGCGACCAGAGAAACGAATTGCGGCGCGTCGCACGCGAGGCGCTCACCGCCGGCTGGCAGCAGCAGTGCGCGATCCACGAGCAGTGCGAGCAGCTCCGGCGGCCTGTGGCGCGCGAAGCCGCCACAAAGCGATGTTGAGGTCGATCTAAGTACGGTTAGGGAACACAATGCGAACTTACGAGGAGCTACAGGAGTGATGGTCTGTCCCATTTTGTGTGATGTGGACGACGGGCTCTCCGAAGCACGTGGTGCGTCAGATAGATCATGGCGACGACGACGACCGACAGCGCCGTGGCGCCGGCGTCGCGCGGCGAAGAGGCGCTGCGACGTGCCGTAGAGGACGCTTTCCCGCGCGTGGAGTTCGCAATGGCGTATGGATCCGGCGTGTTCGAGCAGAAGAACCACGACGCCAGCAAGTCGATGATCGACCTCGTCTTCGCCGTGGCTGATCCGGTCCAGTGGCACGCCGAGAACCTCGCTCGCAATCCGAGCCACTACTCGTTTCTCAAGGCGCTCGGAGCGGCCGGTATCGCGAACATCCAGGTGCGTACAGTAGTTGTCGATACTGTTGGCGTTCATGGTTGCTTGTTGTGTTTTGACTTGAACTGACGGAAAGTGAACCGTGGCGGCGTATCCATTACAGGAGAACTATGGTGCTGGCGTGTACTACAACACGCTGGTGAGTTTCTCGATTCTGCAAGACATTTCGCTAAGGCAAAGGCATACTCACCATTGGTTTGTGATCAGGTCCCGTTGGATATCCCCGGGATGGGCGTGCGCCTTGTGAAGTACGGCGTCGTGAGCTCCGACTCGTTGTGCCTCGATCTGGCCAAGTGGACGACGCTATACCTGAGCGGCCGCATGCATAAGCCCGTACGTATTCTCACTTTTGAAGGCCGTCTACTGGGATACGCACTCAAACCAACCGTTCGCGCGGGAGTAGGTCAGCATCCTATCGAGCACCGAGATCCTCCACGACGCCAGCTCGCTCAACCTGTCGCACGCGCTCCACTTTTCGCTGCTTACGCTGCCCGAGAAGTTTTCGCACGTGGACTTGTTTATGGTGCGTTCCATACTGATGGACCTGTGTTTGTTGGGACTCGTACAAGCTCATGATGTGTGGCTGGTACACAGAAAATCGCTGGCATCTCGTACCTCGGCGACTTCCGCATGACGTTTGGCGAGAACCCGCGCAAGGTGCGCAATATCGTCGAGGGCAACTATGACGCCTTCCTCAAGGTCTACGAGAACAAGATCGCGGTGCGTTCATATAGGAGCAAAGGGAACTAGGCTCTGTTTTGACCTCTGAACCTGCCACTTGCACATGTAGACGTCGCGCTTCCTCTCTCGCTCCATCCACGACCCAGACATGCTCGTCGCCACGACGGCCGATCCGGACGCGGTGTTCGACCTCGTGCGCATGCTGCCGCCGAACCTGTCCGAGGGTCTCAACCCCGTCGACGTGTACACGGACCGCCGCGCCACCGAGCGGAACGTGCGCACGCTCGTGATGGCCACCGTCGCGCGCTACAGCATCACACAGAGCATCAAGGGCATCGCCACGGGCGGCGGCGCCAAGACGGCGACCTACATCGCGCAGAAGCTGCGCCGCGCGTACTTCATGCGATGAGTGGTTGTGGGCCGATTGCATTAGCTTAGTTTATGACCAACAATGTCGGTCTGTTCACAACGAGCTAAACTAATGTACTGTCTGAGGAGCTCCGCGTGTCAAGTTGACAATGCCAACCGAGCCAGCATTGTGACGCACACGACGAAAGACGAAGGCCGCTCCTGGAGAACGCCAGCGGAAGCCGCGCACGTTGAGCGACCGCCTCCGCAACATGTGGCCACTCTTCGCAGCGACGTGGATCGCCATGTCGGCGCTGATGGTGCTCACGACGTATAACGAGGTGCTGCGCGCGCTGCTTATCCACGGCAAAGTGCGGCAGGACGTGCAGCTGCGCCACACGGGCATCCTGGGCGCGCTGCTGCGTGTCGAGGTGCGCGCATATCGTACTAATCTCTGGCCGTGTCATACTCGTACTGATACTGATGGGCGCGGTAGATGCGCAAGCGCGGCTGGATGTACTTCTATCTGGCGGGCGCGATCTACAACTTAGGGATCGCGTTCGCGCTCGTCGCGACGCCGCACCACGCGCTGGTGCAGCGCGTACTCACCGTGCTCCAGTCGCCATTCGTGGAAGCGCCACCGTCCGCGCTGCCTGTGGAGATCCGCTCCGAGGCGATCGCCGTGATCGCGCTGCTTGGCGTCCAGGACACGCGCCGCTTCCTCGAGTCGGCGTTCATCACCGAGTTTGGCGACGCCAAAATGCACGTTGCATGTACGTCTGTGTGTCTGTCCCTAGATACCGATCCAATAGCTTACGATTTGCATGGTGTCATTCGATATACAGTAATGGGAGCCGGGCTCGTTCACTACCTGGGGGTCGCGCCAGCGGTCCTCTCGGCCCCTCAGTCTCGCGCCCTGAGCCAAAACGAGGGATGGTCAGTTCATCCCTCTCGCCTCGTAGCCGGCTTCGTATTCTTCCTGTACGGCAGCTACCAGCAGTACCACCACAACCAGCTACTCGCGCAGCAAAAACGCGCAAACAACGGCAGGCACGTGCTGCCACGCGGCGGCTGGTTCGGCCGCGTGCTCTGTCCATTGTACTCGGCCGAGCTGCTCATCTACTTTGCCTTCGCGCTTTTGTGCGGCCTCACGAACCCCATGGTGAACCTTATCTCCTGCTGGGTCGCGCTGAACCAGTGCATTTGCGCGTGCTTTGGCAAGCAGTGGTATCACGACAAGTTCCGCGGCGACAAGAGGCTCGCAAAGTGGGCCATTGTGCCAGGTGTGTTGTAAAAGTTGAAAACGAGGGAATGCTTTGACACGTATCCAGAACGAGGCCCGTGGGCTCGCGTCTGTATTTTGTGATGTATGATCTCTACGCTCGCTTCTGCTTCTTCGTCTTCTCCGAGTGCTTCTCCTCCTCTTCTCCCGAGGCTTCCTCGCCCTCGTCATCATCGCTGCTCTCGTCCGTGGAGTCGGCATTTTCTTGCTTCTGCTCTCCTTCGTCGTCCGAGTGCTGGCGCTTCCGCTGCGCGGCCGTCGGCGGCATGGGGTCCGGCGCATCCTCGTCCTCGTCGTCCTCGTCTTCAGCGCCGCTGTTGTACTTGGCCTCGTCGTTCTCGTTGGCCCACACAGGCGCGCCGGCGCCGGCTCCGGTCTTCTCGCGCGCGATCTGGATGCGCGCGAGGTACTGACCGTACTTGGTACCGAAGATGTTGTGGTAGCCGCCCGGGCCGGACGCGCATCCCCGGCAGCCGCTGTGCTTCTCCTGGATCACCTGGTCGTCCGAGAGCTGGTGGCGCGGCACGCGGCAGATGCTGACCGTGCCGTAGTTGTAGTTCTTGGTGTTGATCGCGTAGGTGCTGCAGAGCCGCTCGTAGCCCGGTTTCTTCCACTTGGCGATCAGGTTCGCGTCCACGAGCTTCATCTTGATGCAGTAGTCGTACACCTCCTTCGAGATGCGCTTGTACTTGTAGAACATGTCGTACACGTAGCGGCTGCGCTGCCAGTTGATCTGGTGGACGGGCCACAGCGCCTCGCACTTGCGCTTCCCCTCGTGGGGCTCGTTCATCTTCTCGCGCAGCTCACGCTCCAGCGCCTCCATCACGGGCTGGATGTAGTCGTACCCGGCGGGCGCGCGGCCCTTCTTCGTCCACTTGGACATCGTCGCCTTCCTCTCTCTCTCTCACTTGGCTTTAGGAGCTGTTCGTTCCCAAGTGTGTTCCATTCACGCTGTCGAGGGACGAGAGCAAAATGCGAACTTAACGTAGCTTGATTGTTTTAACAATCAAGCTACGTTAAGTTACTTAAAAGTTCGTATGTTGAAACATGTGATGTGTGGGCGGATACATCTGCGACGTGTGTCGGATCGCAGCGACTTACGGGTGACGGCGCTGATCGCGCAGCCATTTGAACTGGAAGCTGAAGTCGCTGCCGTAGTGCTCGTGCGCGAACTGCAGCACGACCATGAGCCAGAGCATGAGCTTGGACTGCACCATGGCCCACTGCGTGTCCAGCACGAACGCCGTGTGCGTGAACGCCGACAAATTGAACCGTCGTTTCAAGACGCGGTCGAGCGCCACGAAAGACACGAGCTCCAGGCTGCCGTACAGCAACACGTTCATGAGCGTGCCCACAAATTCGGATGGGTCGAGGTGGTTCAAGTTTGCGTAGAATGCTCGGTTTGGGAACGTGTACGCCACGACGCAGAACAGACTGTACACGATCGGCACGACAACCTCCGAGTACTCGACCAGTGCGACGAACTCAGCGATGTGGAGAATGCGAAGCGTCTTCTGCACGACCAGCACTTTGTCCGTGTCGCTCAAAGTGTGTGCAAGCCGCTCAAACTCTGGTGTGTCGTCGGAGTCTCGGCAGCGACCAAACCGTACAAGCACAGAATCCAGTCGAGAGAGCACAGAGTTGATCTTCCGTATTTCGCCCTTCTTGCTCTTGATGGGCGTTTCGAGGGCACTGGGTTCTTCCTGCTTGCCAGATTGTATGGTGAGCATGGCAATGGACGGACTTGGGGAGACGGAACCTCGGTGAAGAAACGTCATTGCGTCGAACGAGTGCCGAGGACGCACGCACGTGCCGATGCGGATGGACTTGTCATTCCGCACGAAGTTGTCCGCTTGGAGAAGATGCTGTGCGAGCGGGATCAACTGCCTTGTACTGATACTCGCACCCATGACGCGGCGCAGGTCCGCGTCCTCAAACGCGTCATTCAGATCTTTAATGGAGAGGCATGCTTGCGCAAAATCGATAAGCATGATCACAATTGTCGAGTAGATGGACGATGCGTTTTGCATGCAGCTCGACACGTAGAGCGCGCTGAAGATCTCGACGTTGAAGACGACGAGCTCCGGCTTGAGGTCTTCGATGTGCCGGCTTGCGTGGCTGAACCAATAGCGGAAGATGAGCTTCATCACCGGAAGGAGAAGCACGAGCCACGTTTGGTGCTCGGGCAGTCTATTGAACACGTACGAGTACGACGGGTAGACGACAATGAGGAAGGATTGGGCGTTGAACACCATCGTATACTGCGCGATGGCGTGTCGGATGCACGGATCTTGTCGTAGTTGATGACGCAGCACGAACACTGCCAAGCCCACGACCAGCGGGGTCCACGGAACCAGCGTGAGTACCATGAAGAACGGGATCGGATACCCAATGTACATGGCCATAATGTAGAGCATCGGCTGCAACAGCACGGATGCGATGGTCGAGATTACAATCACATGTCGCATTGAGAGCTGAAGTCCCGGAATGTTCTGCCGATATTGTGCCACGAGCGAATGGGTGATGATGTACGTCATAAGTGTCGTGCGGATCCAGAAGTTGTGCGAGTGCGCGAGCCCGAACTTTGTCGGCGCCAGCGGGAGAATCTCGAGCGCCATCTCAACGAGCAAACACGGCACGAACGTACCAGCGAGGAGCGCGGTGACGCGGCGCTTGGAGGTGGCGCGGCTGAACGCGTCCAGAGCGAGCATGCGCTCGACCGAGTACTCGCCCCAGAGCTCGACCTGACCGGCGTACCAGGCATTCGCGAGCAGACGGCCAAGTCTAACCGACTGGCGCCATACTTGACTTTGAGTCCACGGCGTGGGGATCGTGGTGGCGTTCGAGAACGACTCGGCGAACGGAATCACGGGCGTTGCGCCCACGTCGAACGCGCCGTCGACAGCAGTCGTGGCCATCACTCTCGTACTCACCAGTGTAGTTGGGCTTCACAGAGCGTTCGTGGACTCCACTAGTCCTCCACCAACAGGTCGCGTGACGGCAGCACACTCGCGATTGATGGTGTAGGTTGCAAGGTCTATTGCTGGTGGGCTGACAATGTCAGCCCACCAGCAATAGACCTTGCAACCTACACCATCAATCGTCAGCCTGACAAGGCCGCACAAAATAGGTGGAAGAAGGAGCTGAGAGCCGGCAGCAGCTCGATTGATGTAGCCATCTGAGATAATATCCACTTCCGGCGATCTGGATAAAAAGCGACTTCTATTGAGGTCATTTGCGTGATCTTCTTCGACGGATCTCATCAACAGAACAAGAGACCCACCAAGCCAGAAGAGCCCAGCGGGATATGGTGCGTGCAACCACGGCGGCGCAACGCGTCGCTCTCACAACGACCGTACTGACGCTTCGTATGTGTTGGCGAATCTGTCCAGCGCTTCCGATTCTGTGGCGGGCTAGAACCGCCGGACTGGCTGCTGGCCGAGATCCCGCTGCTCGCGACGCTGGTGCGCTCGTTTCGCTTAGCGCCAGTGGACGCGCTCGGCGTGTGGCTAACGGGGGTGATGACGACGATATGACAGGACGCTGCGCACGTCACAGAGGCTTGCGTGAAGCTGAGCCGAGACAGAGATGAAGTACGATTGCACGTGAAGGACGAGATGGGGGACTGGAGGAATATCCGTTCATTGACTGACGGGACGATCCGTAATGCTGTGGGATGATTTCCAGACGGAGCAGTTACTGCGTGGATTGTATACGATGGCTCAAGACGCAACGGTATCTTCGCGTTCTCATGATATCACTTAGGACGTCGCAGCAGCGCTGACAAAAACAACCCGCAGGCCGCGACCGCCGCGCTCCGCTTTGTGCTCTTCCAGTCGGCCAAGTATGACGTGCTGGACCGGGAGCTCGCGGTCGAGTTGCTGCAGCTGGGTGCGTGCACTTTTTGAATCTGGTTGAACTGTTTGGCGCTATACTCACCACCGTGGTGAACAGGGATGACAAGTGAGACCGCCGAGGCTGTGGCTGCGGTGTACGAGTCGGAAAGAATCGGTTTGCGTAGCCGTCTTGAGAGCAGCTCCTTCAAGGTACGTCGTCTGCTCCGCCATCGTCACGCGTAAAAGCCACTGGCTTATCGCTTCGACGTGTTGATTTCGGTGTCGCAGTTTCCCACGATCGAGCAGCTCAAGTGGCGAGTCCACCCTGGGTCCGACGTACTGAACGAGTCGCATTCGAAGGTACTGGCTTCTGGTGACCCACACACTTTGTCTGCCACGCAAGTTTCACACGAACTTCCGTCACAGGGGCCCCGAGTCGAGATGCGGCTCCAGCTGGACCGACCCGCGGTCTTGTGCGATCGAACTCAGGATTCCTCGAGCAATGGGCAGCCACCACCACTTGGGGACACGTTGGCGTTCACGATGAGCGAGGACAAATTTCTGGCGTTGCACGAGGAGCTAGCACAAGCTCAAGCGATTCTCCAGTCGCTCGCGCGCTAAGCGTGGGCGTTTCTATAATGTACCTACGTTGGGTTAGTCGACTTCAAGGCATCGTGCTTGAGCCACTCGAACTGGAACGTGAAGTCGTTCCCGTAGAACGAATGCGCGAACTGCAGCGCGACGATCATCCACAACGTGAGCTTGGACTGGACCATCGGCCACTGCGTCTCCAGTACAAATGCCGTCTGCGCGAACGCCGAGACACCAAACCGACGGCGCATGATGACGTTAAGCGAGAGGTACGAAACGAGCTCCAGCGATCCGTAGAGCAACACGCTCTTGAGCGAGTGCACAAACTGCTCCGGCGGAACACCACGCAGCGTCACGAACGCGTCCCGGTTCGGAAAGGTGTACGCGACCGTGCTGAAGATGCTGTATACGACGGGCACGAACACCTCGGCGTACTCGATCAGCGCGACGAACTCGCAGATATGGAGAAGGTGCAGTGTCTTTTGCGTTACAAGGAGCTGCTCGTCGTTATCCAGTCGGCCGGCGACGTCGGCGAGGTGCGCGCGGTTCGTCTGGACGCGCTGCTGAGCGAACAAACGGATCTCAGACCCCAGGCGAGACAGTTCGGTCGACTTGAAGTGGGGCGTTTCAATTGATTGGAGGGCTCTTTGCTTTCCTGCGGCTCCATCCCGCGCTGCGCGTTGTAATCCACAACTTGGGCTCGCGGAGGTATCTTGTCTCTCAAAGGGGATGACCTGCGTCACATGGGAAGCGCGAACGTTCGCGCGGGGCGCGCAAGTGCGGAGCTGGATGGAGACGTGGTTGCGAACGTACGGATTGTTCTGCAAGATGAACGTTGCGAGAGGAATAAGCTCATTTGTCGTCGCCGTAGCTCCAAGAGCACCTTCGTACGCTCGAGTCAGCGCGTGCCTGAGGTCACTGTCGTTCAGGACGTCGTTGAGGTCCTTGATCGAGAGCCATGCTTGCAAAATATCGACGGCGATGATGATCACGGTTGCGTAGATAGACGTTGCGTTCTGCATGCAGGTCGCGACGTACAGCGCGCTGAAGATCTCGACGTTGAAGACCACCAGCTCGGGCTTGAAGTCCTCAATATGGCGACTCGCGTAGCCGAACCAGTTCTTGAAGAAGAGCTTCATGAGGGGCAGCACAATCGCCAAGGCCGTCTGCGACGGTGGGTGTGCGTTGAAGAAGTACGAAAACGCCGGATATGCGATGATCAGACATGTTTGGGCCATAAACACTTGCGTGTACTTGGCGATCAGCATGATGATCTTGGGCTCATGGCGCAGTTGGTCACGCAGTAGAAATGCGCAAAGACAGATGACAATTGGTGTCCACGGCACCATCGCGGTCGCGACTAAAAACGGCAGCGGGAAGCCGATGAGACCCGAAGCGCCATAGAAAATGGGCATGATGATCGCCGTGGTGGTGATCGATATGCCCACGAGGTGTTTCGTGGACAGTCGAAGCTGTGGGATGTTGTGGTGGTACTGGCCCACAAGCGAGTGCGTGACGATATAGGTCCCGAAGGTCGTGCGAATCCAGAAGTTGCGCGGACCGGTCGTGTCTCGCCCTGGGTTAAAGGGGCCGAGTGGAATAGCTTCAAGCGCCATTTCCATGACGAGTCCCGGTACAAATGTAAGCAACAGGAGTTGTAGCACGCGTTTGAGGTTGACGGTGTGGCGGTAGGCTTCAAACGCGAGCATGCGCTGGACCGAGTACTGCCCGCCCAGTTCAACCTGACACGACAGCCATGTGTGGACAATCACGCGCCAAACCCTAGCGTACCAGCGGTCCTGCGGTGCTGCCTTAGGCGCCGCCGTTGCAGTCGCAGCCTCGCCGACGGCGACGGACGTTGGTTCTCTCATGCTGATTGACTGCGTGTGAGATGCGGCCCGCGGCAGACTCTCCTCGCGAGACGGAATGCGCTAAATTTATCTCCCGCCATGTTGCACATACAAAGAGCTAAACTTGTGTGACGTCGGCGCGTCATTTCACCTAATCTAGGACATCACGGCGGAACTCATGAGCGAGTGACGGATTTTGACGTGCGGTGCTTGGGCCGCGGAGGACGGCCCGGGCCGCTGCTGGGCGCCGAAGGACAGGCAGTCCAAGAACAGAGAGCTTGGAAAGAGAGCGTGGCTAATAAAGGACTTTTGGTCACTCTACATGGTGTGGGTAGTTCGCTTGGTTGTCATACTGGGGCCTCGCTGTGGACGACGAGGCAGGTTCACCGGGACAGCGGTGGAGGACAAGGCGTTTGCGCTAGACGCGAACGAGAGAAGAAGAGAAGACAGCAGATCCGTCTACGCCGCGCGCGGGGGACGCTCCAGCCCCGAGACGGTCGCCTAGGCTCACCCCGCGCCAGCAGTGGCAGGAGCAGCAGCCGACGTCGGCGGACCGTACTGGGCAGCGTCAGCGTGACAGCAGGAGCGCTCAACAGGCGCAGCGAAGACAGGGCGTCCCGGCAGCGGCGGGCGACGGCAACATGGCGGCTGCAGCGGCGGCGCGGCCGTACCAGCCTCTGCTTGCTAAGTTTATCGACTGTCCGGATTTCGACCCGACTAAGTACGACATCATCTCGTACCTCATCGTGTTCGAGGACGGCATCAGGAGAGACGAGCGCACGCGAGGCGTGACCTGGGATGACGAGGCGAAGTACGGTTACCTCATCACGAAGCTGCGCGTCGAAGCTGAGACGTGGTACGTGTGATGAAGTGGTTTCCAAATTCACGTTATGTAGTACGTCTACACCGGTTCTAGCGAAGGGGTCGCGCTAGACCGGCACACACTCTCTTATAGACCCAGAAATACACCTAGAATTCCAGGCCTATGCACTTATTTGTGGCTAGATCGCCTCACGTTGTGTACCCTTTACAGCTCTTTGGAAGCTGAATGTGTAGG
>JAADWV010000515.1:0-23872 GCA_023336295.1 Pythium folliculosum | reverse complement strand
CGCAAGCGTCGCCTGGCGCGCATCCTCAGCCTCGGCGAGCTTGCCCAGACCCTTCTCCTGGAGCTCCTCCAGCGTAAACAGCTTGTTGTACTTCTCAGCCATGCCGACCAGCTTGGCCTCGTACACGAACGTGCCGCGCTTACCCTTGGTACGCGACACGATCTTCTCGATCTGACCCGTGGACTTGCCGGCGAGTGCCTTCTCCTCCTCGGTCTGCTTCAGGTTGACGCGCGTCGAGAGCTCACGGTCGATGCCGTTCTCGCCGCCGAAACGCCACTGGAAGTACTCAACGGGCGAACTGTCCAAGTGTTGCTCGACGTGGTGGAACGAATGCTGGGCGACGTACGCGAGACGCACGCTGTGGTGCTTCCACATCTCACCAGAGTCCGGAGCCGTTTCTTGGACTATCAACTTGACAAGAGTCGACTTGCCCGCACCGTTCGCGCCGATGACGGCGACTCGTGACGCGAGACAGAGCTTCACCGAGACATCCACTAACTGCGGTTTGTCCGTACCGGGGTACGTAAATGTGCAGTGGTCGAGCGTCAGGATACGACGGGTAGTGGAGGTGATACCGTCAAGACGGCCGGGTTCGGGCAAGTTGAAAACCGTGTCCGTCGCCTTCAACTCGTAGTAGTGCTTCGCTTCTGGATGCAGCTCAACGAATTGGGACAGCTTGCCCGGATACAGAACAAGCTGTTTTGCCGAGAAATGGAGCACGTCGGTACACACAGCGTCGAGGAAGCCCGTGTCGTGGGACACCAACAGCACCGTCATCGAGTCAAGTGAGTTGAGGTAGTTGGCCAACCACGCCACAGCGTGCACGTCCAAGTGGTTCGTCGGTTCGTCGAGCAGCAGCACGTCGGCGTTATACAGGATTGCACGAGCAATCGCAAGCTTCATGCGCCAGCCACCCGACAACGTGTCAATTTCACCATCGAGCATTTCGTCCGTAAAGCCGATGTCAGTCAGTGTCTTGCGTACGAGGTCTTCACCCGCATGCGCGAGCTCAGGAGCCTTGACCATCGACTCGAGCAGTGTGCCCTGGCTCTCCACGATGTCCTCGTGCTGCACGTACACAGTGCGCAGTCCCTCGGGGAGACCGTCGATCGCACGCGTAGAAATGTTGCGCATGAGCGTGGTCTTGCCAACACCGTTCTTACCCACGAGACCGTAGCGGTGGCCACGCGTAAGACAGAGGCGTGCGTTGCGCAGCAGGATCTTGCCACCGTATGCGAGCGAGAAATCGATGTCGCACACGTCGTTCGGGTCAGTCGACTTTTCGCGCTCGCCGCCTAGTCCACCACCGGCGGCACGGAGGGCTTCGGATACGTGGTCGGCGTCATCATCTTTCATGTGCGGCTGGAGGTACGGAAGTACGATATCACGCCACTCTCGCCCGCGGTTCTCCATCGCGAGCTCGGCGCAGACATCCGAGACGTAGTCGAGCGTAAATTCACTGAGCCAGGGATGCGCCGCGAGGTTGAGTGAACTGTGGAAGCCCTTGAGCAAGTTAGCGTGGAGGGTCTTGCGGATCTCAATCGGGTCATCCTCCAGGTCCATGTGGCCTCCAGCGGCGCGCACAAGATGCTCGCGCGCGTCCTTGGCTGCTTGCACGACCTCTTCGTCGACCAGACGTTCGATCGCGGTGTCGAGCTGTGGCAAAAGAAGCGGGACGAAGTGGAGCACGTCGCTAGGGTGAGACACAAGGCGACACATGCTGTCGATGATACGGGCGGCCTTGCGCTTGAGCGACGAGCTGTGAATAGAGGTGTCACGGAGCGCCTTGTGGAGCAGCGGTGCAATTAAGGCGAGCGTCGGAGCATCCACGTTCGCCGTGAAAGTCGTTGCCAACAAGACATCAATCGCCTTGCTCGTCAGCTCGGGCTTGGCGATCACTTCCACCAGCAGCGGCACACGAGGAAGCACGTCGTCGTTGCTGATCTTGGAGCACACGAGTGTAAGCGTGTCCAGCGCCGCCTGCTGGACCTGCTTCTTCGTGTCCCACACGTAATCCGAGACGACCGGGATGATTTCCGGCAGACACGCGGCGACCTGCTCAACGGCAATGTTCGCGAAGGTCTTGAGTAGCTGCAGCGCCGCGACCTTGGCCTGCCAGGCGCGCAGCTCGAGCGCGGCGTAGAGCTGCTTGAGCAGCGAGCGCGTGGCCAGCGGGTTGACGAGCGCGAGCACGCGCTCCGCGAGCGCCTGGGCAGCCTCGTTCACGGCCGACTCCGAGTCCGCATGTCGCTCTATGATCAGCGGCAGCAACTCCACGAGCAATGGCTCCACGGCGCGGGTCAGCGTGCGCTTGTGCGAGAGCGCCATGAGCGAGCGCAGCGCGCCTTCGCGAAGCGCGGCCGACTTGTCGCCCAAACAGTCCTTGAGCGCGTCGAAGATGAACAACGCGCCCTCGCTCGCGACGCCCAGCACCACGACGGCCGTGGCCACGTCCTCGGCGGCCGCACGGCGCTCGCGACGGGGCAGCGCCGGCGCGTTCACGTTGTCGAGCAGCGCGGCCAGAAACGCGACGACGTCCTGGACGTCCGAGAGCTCGCGCAGCGCCTGCTGCTGCGCGTCCGTGCCCAGCAGGCATAGCACGTCGGCCACGCTGTCGTTGGCGCCCTTGTCATGACTAGGGGAAGAGCCGGTCGGGATGGGCGCGGAGGAGGAGGAGGCGAAGCTGGGGACGAAGGGCTTGGCGAGGCGGAGGTTGCTGCCGCCGCCGTTGGACGAACGCGGAGGAGGCGGAGGAGGCGGCGGAGGAGGAGCGAACACCGAGGGCGTGGGCTTGGCCACGACGGCCGCGAACGCCGCGGCGGCGCGCGCCTTCTTCTCGCGCTGGGCCTTGCCCATGGAGCGTTCTTGGAAGGGAGGGAGGGTTGAAGCTCGACTGAGGAGGGGGAAATCGAAGCCGCCCAGTCAAATGTATGGAAACTAATAGATATTGTATAAAGGCAGATATGTTATATGGAAGGTATAAGACCGCCTCACAATGATATTAGCAAAACATGTTTATATCGGTTTAAAGCAAGTATACGTTTTGGGCGCAGTACCTTGCTCCGCGTGCCCAACATCAACCACCGTGGTGACCCGCAGCCCGGTCCAAAGCCACACACTCGAGCGTTCGGATTGGTCAAAAAGAAGTTACACCGGTGCATAACCGTTACTATTAATACCATCATTCCTGCCCAGTGTACCCTTCAACACGCATCCAGATGCCGCACCGACAGCACGCCACCGCGCAGCGCCGCGCCCCACACGCAGCGCCTCCGCACGCGCGCGGGGCTCTCAGGCACGCGCAGCACCTAACGCGAGGCCGACTCGGCGTCTTCGTGGTAGTCGCACACGCACGGGACGCTGGCGCGCGTCTCAGAAATCCGCGGCTTCCAGGTCGACGGCCACGGTGTTCTGGCCGACGGCCGCGAACGTCACGGTGAAGTCGCCCGTGGTGCGGAACACAACACCGTTAAAGTCGATACCCACAGCTTCCCCATACGCTGGCGTTACGCCCAAGTCCCAGTAGATCAGGCGGCCGCCGAACGCGGCCTCGGCAACGCTCGCGCGCCACAAGACGGAGGCTGATAGATCGGGTGCTGTGCGTGTGGAAGCGGCCTCCAGCTGCAATTGAACCGAGTGGCCGCTGTACTTGGTGGTTACTCTTGTCATCCACGCATCAACCGTGCAGACAGAGTCGTGGAACTCGACGCTGACGTTCTCGGTGGCGAGGCGAAGCGGTCCGGCGGTGCCATTCTACGTCACAAGCGCTTGGTGAGCTGCCTTCGTCATCAACCGCGAGTTCGACCCCGCGTCACGTACCTAGAGGCTGCTGAGCGCGACTTCCGTCTCCACCGGCTCGTGGTCATTGCGTTTGTCTCGAATGAACGCGTCAACGCGTCAACCGACTGGCCCTGCTCTCTTGGGCATTCAAAGAGAGCGATCAGGTTCCGCGCGCGACGATACCACGCCCAGATCCAAGGCAAATGACCGCACCACAACTCTTGACGCTCGCTTCCGTCATCGCGCAGATGAAACGCCCATTCGCCATCTCGAAACTCGGTGAGGACGAGAATCGCTCGCTTCCCTTCGTCCGTACGCTCCTCTTCGTCCGTTTCAGGACCGAGCGGCTTCCATGGCAAGACGACCATCGTTCGAGCGATGCCCACAATGGAAGGAGCACATGTTGGTTGTGGGAGGGGTTTTTAATTCTCGTTTACTTGGTGTTGATAGAGACCGCCCCATCTTTCAACGGGTAATTCAAGACAGGTACGATAGGTCCGAACCGATGACGTTTTGAGAGCTTGTTGAAACTCCAATTCTTGCTCGCGATGTCTACTCGCAGCAATTATCTACGCTGAGCACCCGTTCCATCCAACCATCATCATGTTCACAATTAGTTCACCTGAGTCGCTAGCTACGCTTTTCAGTGATCCACATCTGCCTAGTCGAGACTTTCTACCGACAGCGCACAGCCACTGGCTGCCACGCTTCCTTCCTTGCAACGCAGACGCACCCGCGAGGGACCCGCGTTCACGCGCAGCACCCATCGAGTCATTGAAAAGGTCGCGTCTTGCCAGTGGGCCATATGCGGCAGGACGCGGACGCCGCATCCGAAATCAGCGTCTTCCATCTCGACCTCGACCGGGGGATGGACGACGCACTGGAACGTCACGGCGTAGTCACCTATCCCTGAAAACACCACGCGGTCGTGCTCGATGTGCAAACAAAAGCCTAACACCGTATTTGCACCGACGTCCCAGCGGAGAACACCATCCGAGAACGTCAATGTGGTCTGACAGACATCGCCATTGACGCCCACGCGATCGAAGTTCATGGGAGCGTCGTCCATTGTCAACGTGTTGGAACGATCGCTGTCGGGCTGGTCTGGACAGGAGACCGTGACCACGATCGAGCACATCGTCAGCTCCGGGATCCAGACTTGCACATCTTCGAGCGCCACACCAAGTGCTTCTCCAGTGGTTCCAATCTTCGCCGTACACACACACACAATAAATGCGGTTAGTTGACGTGCGAGGAAAGCAAGCAGCATACCGATGCATCACAACGCACATAGAGGCCGTGGACCACGGTGCTGGTTTCGATGCAGTACTTGCCACTTTCGTCCAAGAGAAGGCCTGCAAGCCGGGAGGACCTTGTTCAGGATCGAAAACGCAAACAAATGCGGTTAGCGACGTGTGCGTCCAAGTCTCCTGTCAAGCGATAGAACCCAATGCCGCATCAGTGGCGCCCACTCGTGTCATCTAGCCGTAGCGAAAGCGTCCAGTGTTCTTCGCCATGTCCACACTCGGCCAGCACGAGTACCTCGCTTGTTTCGTCGTCCACGTCGCGAACGCGCAGAGCTCTCCACGACACGAGATCCATTGGCTCGACCGTCTGCCACTTCGCGACTGGCTGACGACGTTGCTGGCTGCTGTAGGTGGAAGGCTGTACGTAGGTGGAAGGATTCTTTGATGGGAAAAAGGGGAATTCAATCAAACCTTTCCCTCGAAAATGGAAGACGGGATCCGATCCGTTGCCCCGTCCCACTCACGTGGACGGATGTGCGCGGACACGGCTTCACCACACGACCACGCGCTGCTCTCTCGTGTCGAGGAACGACAAGATGTAGCCATACACGTCACCCGACAGACGCCCGTCGATGTTGTGTTGGCTCTCGAGGTGGCGCAATACGGACCAAAAGGCTCTGCGCGCGTCAACACCCATGTGCTCGATCTGGAACAGCCACTCAACGTTGAACCGGATGTCCGCGTAGGGCAGCTTGGCCGGATCAAAGTCGGCACGGCGAATGTCGACGAACTCGAGCATATAATTGCCGTGAAGCTTGTCGTACAGTGTTTGGAGCCCATGCAGATCGATTTTGTTCCCTTCTAACCGGAGGCTCCGTACGTTCGGGAGCCGCAGAAACTTGCGTAGCGTTGTGGTGTCGGCGTTGCAGTGCGCCGCGTGGATCACCTGCAGAGATCGCCCATCCACGGGAATGTCGTCGTCGCCCCAGAACGATTGATCGTCGTAGGCGAACTCGCGGTCCCCCTGCGCGCTAAACTCTTGGAGGCGCGGACACCAGGACACGTACTGTTGGGAGCCCCACCAATTGTGGCGCATCGACAGCCGCGTGAGCTCGGCGCCCGTCACCGACGCCAACTCGAGCACCACGCGGCCACAATCGCCGTGGTCAAGCGCTCGTCGTCGACAGTGATCGGCAATGAGCCCCGACGGCGCACAGCGCAGCACGTACGAGTCTTCCATTCGCATGTTGACCACAGTCCACCAGTTTGTCCAGCCCCTCGGTTCGTCGTCGTCATCGTCACCGTCATCGTCGTCGTCATCGTCTTCGCCATCGTCGTCTGCTCGCCGAGCAGGTCCGATCTCGATGCGGTTATCTGGTGTAATCTGGCTCACGTTGTAGTAGTGCGCGTGGGACATTTCCCACTCGACGCTGGTCGTGAGCTCCTCGTCCTGCATGACGTAGCCACCGAGGCACGCCAGGCGGATGCTCACGCGGCCGCCGGCTGCCAGCGCTGCCCTGGCGCGTGGCAGCGCCGCCTCGATCAGCGTCGCGCGGGCGTCTTGGAGCGCAGCCTCGACAGCGTCGGATGCCCCAGTGCCACGGATGCAGCTGACGTCAAGGTCAAAGTCGCTGGTCGCGGTGGGCAGCTCTGTCCAGAGCAGGTGAGCAAACCGATCCAGCGCGGTGGCCTCGGGAAGGTGCCAGCAGGCGAGTGACAGCGAGCGAAGTGGACGCGAGGCGCCCGTGAGGGCTGTGGTCAACGCCTCAACATACGCGGCGCGGAAGATGGTGCAGTCCTCCAGCGAGAGCGAGAGGCCGCGGTCCGGCTCGTGAGGAGATACGTCTTTCGCGGTTAGAATGGTAGAGAGGAGGCTGCGGAATGAGGCCGTGTACGCCGGCGTTTGGTGGCTCTCGCCGGGCACCGTGCTGTTCAACGTGAGTCCGTCAACGCGACGTGTCGCTGGGTGGCGGAGAACATGCGCGAGATCGCGTAACGCATGGGCGTGGAGGATATTGCCGCTGAGCGAAAGCTCCCGGAGCGTGTTTGCCTCAAATAGCAGGGTCTTGTCTGCTGGACATGGGCTCTCCGCGGACGACAGCAGCGAATAGATCGCCGTGAGCGTTTTGGACGTTAGTTCGCACTCCTCAAAGCGAAGCGAGACGCGGACGGGGACATGGCTGTGGCTCCTCGAGATGTGGATTATGGTCCCTAGACACTTGCATAGCGGCTGAATCACGTGGCTCGGCTCGAGGCGACGACCACGCCACTGGAACGCGACATGGGTCCCTCGCGCTCTCGTGAACTTGACAAAACCGCGCCACAGCCACGGATCTTGAGCGAGTTCCTCTCGGTTGCTGCACATGTCGGATGTGAGCACGCGCCGCCAAAAGGCCTCGTAGGAATCCCTCCAAGGGCGCGACGTCTCGGCGCGCACGAGCAGGCGCGTGAAAGCGTCCAGCACGCGCTCGATGGTGAGCGACGGTCTGGGTATCGCGGCGACGCTGGCGCGCGCGCGTGCGAGGTCCAGGACGAGCCAGGCCTCTTTCGGTCCCTGGAGCGCGAGGTCTGTGAACGGGCTCGGGAATTCGACGCGCAAGATGCCGTCGAGCGTCTCGCTGATCTCATACCAGTCGGCCGGCGAGAGGGGCGGTGGAGACGCCGGTGCGTGGTGCGGGGCAGCGCCCTCGAGTGCGAGCGCGTAGCGTCGGCGGTGTGGGTCTCCCATGGGGACAGAGGCGGAATGGACATCAATCAAGGTGGAGACGCTTGGAGGCGCCGAGATGATGGAGGAGGGCGTTAGTGAGTGGTGGTCACGTGGGAGTGCTGGTGGATCGTCGGTCTCGCCTTTAAGACTTGAGCTTGGGTACACTTGGAACAATCGAGAGCTGTTTGGATCCCTAGAGTACTGACATGGCTACATCTACATTCGCGCGACATCTCCTTATCCACTGTAACCGAAGAGAGCCGGCGGGAGAGTGTACCCCTCCAATCCATAACCGTAGTTCATTGGTTGAAAATACTTAACCTATCCGCTTCAGCATGTCAGATCTGTAAAACCCGGTGTGATTTTCGCTGTTTCGGGGGCGCACGGTCTCCGCTTTTCCAACGTTCCGACATCCGGTTCCGCGCCTTTTACCCGGAGCCACATGGTGCTGGCGTCGCAATTCCAACGTTGGCCATCGCCAACGTTGGCGCGGTTGACCGCATCTCCGGTTGTTGTTGTCTACATCCCACCGCCGAAACCCGAGCGTACTCCGCTATTTACCAACACATCACCACATCACAATGGCGCGCACCATGACCTCTGCCGCCGTCGTGGGCGCCGCCGCGCTGCTCGTGGCGCACCAGCTCCCGACCGCCAACGCCTACGCCAAGTACGCGCTCCAGCTGCCCAACGGTGACGCCGTGCCGGGCGCGCCCAACATCGGTCACGTCGACGCCGCCGGCCTCCAGGGCACCAACGATTTCGGCAAGGGCTGGACCAAGCTGGGCAAGGGCTGGACCAAGGCGTACTGCGAGGCCGACTCGGACGGCGACGGCTTCACGAACGGCCAGGAGCTCGGCGACCCGTGCTGCACGTGGACGCCGACGAGCCCGGGCTCGCTCATCACCGAGGGCATCAGCCACCCGAGCGACAAGACCAAGACGCCGACGAACCCCAAGCTCCAGACCAAGTGCAGTGCCGGCGGCGCCGCTGCGGGCGGCGGCGCGGCCGCGGGGAACAGCACGGCCGGCGGAGCGGCTGCGGGCGGCACTGCCGCTGCCGGTGGCACTTCGGGCGGTGGTGCGGCCGGGCCGGGCACGGTCCACGGCATGCCCGAGGACGAGGACGAGGACCTCGAGAGCGTCACGCTCCAGCCCATGAGCAGCGCGTACCGCTCTGTGACCGCCGTGGGCGTGGCGGCTGTGGCGTCGCTCGTCGCGGCGCTTCTGTGGTGAGCGAAGTGTGGTGTTCGTTGCGTGACGTGCGTGCGTTTTGGAGGAGTAAAATTTCTCAACAGCAAGCGAGCATACAGTATATATACATCTCATTTTCCAGCAATTGGCACAGCAGCATAGCGTTGCTTCTTATCAATCTAGCTCTTCTGCGCATGGTACTCGCTGAAGTCGAAGAACGGGACGTCAAGGAATTGGAGCACGAGCTCAGCGACGATCAGCAGCACGATCAGCCCGTACAGCTTGCACACGTTGCTCTTCTGCGCGTTCACGGCGCGCGCGCGCGTCTCACCGCGTTCAAGATCGACGTGGACACGGTCTACTTTCTGTGACCATGATTCCCATAGGCACGAGTGAGTTTCAACAGCCCATATCGAGACCGCAGTCTCCCCTACAGCAAACGTACGCGGTCAAGCTCGCTGACGAGCTGTGTCGAATCCACGACCTCATGGTTGATCGCCCGCGCTACATTCGCGAGCCCCTTGGCGCCGAGGTGGATCTCGTCCAGCAACACTTCCTGGCGCGCGATCTCTTGGTCTCGTCGGTGCACGAGCTCCTGCTCGCTCATCGCGACGTAGTCGGAGTCGCCGCGCGCGGATGGCTCGAAGGTCGGCATGATACTGGTGAGAATGAAACCCGGATGGTGTGAAGCGGCAGTTCTCTTCAGAGCAATGAGGTCCTCTTGCCTCTCGAGTCGAGACAACGTCCACCGCCTGGCGATCGGTCTACGTTGGACATTGCCACCCAGAACCAGTGGGTACAAAATCGCAACCCAGTGGAGGGGGCCGCTGCCGTTTTTCAATCATTCTTCCTCCTTTCAGCTCTGAAAAACGACGCCACGAGAGAGATACATAGAGTGGGGGGCATTCGCTGGTATTCGTACATGCATATAGTTTAGGGGACGAGATGCGTGCTTAGAAGAACTTGAGCCCGGCGATACTCATGACGACCTCGGCCACGACCAGCAGCGCGATCACGCCGTACATCTTGCAGACCTTAGCCTTCTTCGAGTTGACATCGCGGGCCTTGGCCTCGCCGCGCTCCAGGTCGCCTTGCGCGTCATCCATTCGCTACAAAACCACACATAAAGTTCCATCAGTCCCCTGCTCTCTCTCTCTATTCCGCCCCGCATAACGAAACACGTACGTTGTTGACGTCGTCGATGAGCGCGTTCTGGTCCACGACCTCGTTGTTGATCGCGTGCGCCTGGTTCTTGAGGCCCTTGACGCCGCGGTGGATCTGGTCCAGCATCTCGTCCTGCCGCGCGAACTCGTTGTCGCGGCGGTGCTCCAGCTGCTGCTCCGTCATGGCATGGTAGTTGGAGTTGCCCTGCTCGGGCGCCTCGCCGCCGTCGCGGTACATCGGGTGGTTCGAGCGGCTCGCCATATTCGTCGTGTGGGGGCTTCCTCGGGGAATGGAACGTTGGGCGTTGGGCGTTGGGCGTTGGGCGTTGGTGTTGGGAGTTGGTCAGCTTCCTCCGCTTCTCTACCGATTATGGTTCTCTTGATGGAGCCGACCCAGACACGATGGGGCGTTCGTAGGACCACACAATCACCTACCCCTCAGAGCAAGTTTCTCTTATTCAGCAACTACTCCGCAACTTGCACAAGTCAAGATATCGAATAAATTGTCAAATAAGGGTAGTTGATACGCGACACCAAGCGCGGCAAAATGTTTGGGCTGGGAGAGACTGCGAAATAGGTACGAAGCAGCCAGCGCCTATGACCACGGAGGCGTTTGAGAAACACGAGCAGTTGTAGTCTCTACTGGTACTATTGATGAACTGGTAGTGCCAAGGTTGGGCTCTCTAGCTGCAGCGCTAATCCACAGCGCTCGCTGCCTGAGCTTTACTCTCTAAATAAACCGGACACCGGCGGCGCTCATCGCGATCTCACCCACGATCAGGACGGCGATGAACCCGTAGAGCTTCCAGACCTTGGCCCTCGTGGCGTTGACAGCACGCGCCTGCTTCTCCCCGCGCTCAATATCCGTTTGGGTCTTGTCCACAGTCTACTTCACACCGGCAAACAGACAAGGCCCCACGAGCGTGTTAGACGTGCATTGGAGTTGCAGTGGACACTCCACGACCTTCACGTGCGATACACAAACATACCTCCGTGATATCATCGAGCGTGGAGACCTGGCTAACGACCTCGTCATTGATGGCCACGGCATGTTCCTTGAGCCCTTTCACGCCGCGTTGGATCTCGTCGAGCGCCTGGTCCTGGCGCGCGAACTCCTGCTCGCGCTGCCGCTCGAGCTGCTGGACACTCATCGCATTGTAGTCCGGCTTCACTGGCGCAGCGATTGAGCGCGCTTCCTTCATCGCGCGTCAAACGATGTGTCTCGACAAGCGCGCAGGGAGGTCGGAAGGTTGGGGCGCCGACGGAGATCCGTCTTGATTCCTTCGTTGGCTGATCTTCATCTCATATCATCCTCATTTAGCAACATGGCAGTGGTGTAACTCCACGAACACTCCCGGACAGTTTCCAAATGAAGACTGCCCGATTGAGGAGAACTGATTTATTCATTATAAGGTTCAGTCGTTCACAATATGTCAAAATATGGTATACAAAATCAATACTGGTACCGAACCGGTGTGCCAGTTGAGATCCCAGAAACCTGGCGAAGCGCATCCACATCCGCCACACCAAGTTTCACGAAGCAACCTTGGTGCCGTGGAGCCATATCTAGGTGCGGTGCGCGCTCGCTCAACTTCAAACGAAACGACGCAGTTGCCCTGGGGCAGTTGATCTTCCTTGGAACCGTCCATCGTGTTCTGCAGATCCGTTGGACTCAAAACAACATGGCCAACAATCTTTACAGAAGCTCGTTCCAGAACTTGGCGAATGGACAAGGAGGTCTAAAATGCGGAGTCGACAAGCATGGCATGGCACTTGGCGCCTGCGACAGTCCCGGCTCATTCCCATCGCGTCTTTCCTCAATCCGAGTCCCGCCATGGTGCCAGGAAGTGCAACAGATCTGCCATAGAGCGCTTCATGCGTGGTGACCACGCCAACAAGTATTTGTTGATCTTCCGGTTCCAAATCCTGAGAAAGTCAGGAAAAAAACTCCAGAGCTCCGTGTGAACCCATTCGGCCGGTTCAACACCTCCCAACGGCGCGTTTTGCTGCCACACCTCCCCTTCCCCTCACTCATGTTTGCCATTGACAGAAAACCCAGTCTTCACCGCCCCAACTCGCCCCCCAGAAAATTCAGAAAAAAATGGCTGCCACCCACAAAACAGCTGACTTCCGGCCTTTCAACAGAGTGCAGTCGCTCCTTTCCACCGTCAATACTAGTAACATTGGCCAGAGATCGCCGGTGGGCGTGATTTCTGTCGCTGTCACACACCCATAGTCCCAAATTTGCTCTCGAGTGTCGACTCCCAACGCACCCTACACAACCACCACCATGAAGACCTCCCACATGCTCGTCGCCGCCGCCCTGGCGCTCACGGCGTCGCTCTCGAACGCCGCCGGCACGCTCGGCTCGGGCCCGATGGCCGCGATTGCGCCGTCGCGCGTCGACTCGTCGGCGGGCTCGGTCATGGGCCCGGCGGAATCGTCGACTGTGGACCCGAACGCGCCGACCAAGCCCGGCTCCTCGCCCGCCACGATCAAGCCCGACAGCGACGGTACCGTGAACGGCGGCGTCGCCGGCGGCTTCGCGGCCGAGAAGAACTCGAGTGACAGTGCCGGCTCCAAGGACGAGTCGGCGGCCGCCAAGCCCAACGCGACCACGGCCGCGCCGTCGGCCACGCCCGCCCCCACCAAGAGCGGCGCCGCCTCGATCAGCGCCGTCTCCGTCGTCACGGTCTTCTCGATCGCCTCGACCGTCGCCGCGCTCGCGTGGTAGGAATCCCTCCATCGCACGCCGTGAGGCGGGGTGGGCGGCGTCGACTGCCTCCATCTCCGCTTGCGCATGTTGCGCCTCGTTGCCTGTGTGCCGTCTGAAGAATATCTATGGAATGAAAACACTCCGCCCTTTCAAAGATACATGGATCGTTGAGTCTCGTTGTGGTGTTGGTTTCCCAACTGTGGGCCGTTCCCAATTTCCAGACGCCCTCCGAGTCTGTGGCCATTGACGGGCTCGGTCTAACCCGGCCAATAGAACCAGACATCCGCCCGACGGATGACGCAGGGCGAGCGGGATGCCGTAAAGTGTTGTGCTGATGGTCGCGCCTTCCCTCCACCTGGTCGCGAACGCGTTTGTGGCGGCATAGACCAACAACAAACAGCGCCATCCAGCAGGCTCAAGGAACCAGCCGCCCAGATGGCCGCACGCGCGCGGTAGGTTCAATCGCCCATACAACGCGCCATACAACAGTCGTCGCGTCGCCGGCCCCTTTCCCCACGTTGCCAACATTCGTGACAGCAAGCGTCTCCTTCTCGTCTCTCTCGCTCCTTCTCGTCTCTCCGCTCGTAAAGTTGGCTGGCCACTCGCTCGATCAGTCCTGGATCTGCTCGCCAACACCAACAACTCCAACCCCAACTCTTCCCTCCTCCAACATGAAGGCCTTCCCGCTCGCCGCCATCGCCGTCGCCTGCGTCACCCTGCTCGCGCCCGCGGACGCGCAGAACGTGCTCATCGCCACGGCCGACGCGTCCAGCAAGTCCAACGACCCCATGTTCCTCCCGGGCGTGGGCACGCCCGAGGGCCTCGACGGGAGCGCCGACGGCTCGGCCGGCGACGACGAGGACGCCGAGGCGCCCGCGACGGTGAAGGCCGCCGGCGGCTCCATGGCCGGCTCCATGGACAAGATGGAGACCAAGCCGGCCCCCACGGGCAAGAACACGAGCGTCCCGACGCCGGCGGCGACCAAGTCGGCCGCGCCCTCGGCGCTGGTTGGCGCGGGCGTCGCCGTGGCCGCCGTTACGGTTTTCTCGGTCGCGCTTCTCTAAGCCATAAGAGAAAAATATATTCCACGTGCGTCATGTTGCTCGATTCTAGAAGGTGGTTCATATGAGATGGTTGGTTGTATTTGGGTTCGTGAGGTGGGGTTTAAATATCCGCGCACGCGTGGTCCGGCAAGGAACGTCACGGCGAGCGCATGCTCGAGGGGCTTGGATAGAGCCAGGCGGGGGCGACTGGGTCGACGTGGGGCCGGAGAAATCGCGAGGGTATACGCTTGCGGGCGGCAAGGCGTGGCGTGGAATACCGGCATACCGGACGGTGAGGAGGCGTTGGCAGGGAAACGCACACCATGAAATCTACGAGATGACGCAGTTCTCCTTGTTGCGGCGGCCCAGCAACGACTTCTCCTTCTCCATCAACATCTTCTGCGTCATCGCGGCTGGTGGAATCACAAAACTCGAGGTTAGACATCCACACAACACAACCAGAAATCGCATGAATATGGGAGAAGACGACGTACGGTTGACGCTCATGAAGAACGCGTCGCGCGCGATTGTTTCCAGCGCGCCGTTGGTGTTCTCGGACGTCTTGGCACTTGTTTCTATGCGCATAACAAATCGAATCGCATGGTGAGCTTAGGACTTGGGAGCAGTGCGTGGATAATCGTGGATTCGTACCGATGAAGCGGACGTTGTATTGCTTGGCGGTCGCGAGTCCTTCCTCCGTGGACACCACGCGGTTGGGCAGATCGATCTTGTTGCCCACAAGCAGCATCGCCGGCATGTTGGGCGACGCGTACTGGCGAATGTTGTTCATCCAGTACCCGACATCTACACGAAAGAGTCGTATGAGTAAGGAGTTCGAAGACAACCTTTGAAAAAACTCAGCAGCGGGCACGTACTGTCGAAGCTCTTCTTGTCGCTGACGTCGTAGACCAGCACAATACCGTTCGCGCCCTTGTAGTACGCTGCACACCACAACAGCCACACGTGTCAACGCATCTGCATCCTCTAGGCAAGCGCACACGTCCACTTACTCGCTGTGATGCGGTGGAATCGCTCCTGTCCCGCTGTATCCCAGATTTGCAGTGCGATCTCGTCCTCGCCCACAGCAATATTCCGCAGCTTGAAGTCCACACTGTCAAGAGAGATACAAACGTCAGCGCCTTCGAGATTCAAGAGTGAGTGCAAACGAAAAAGTGACATACCCTGCGGTCGCGAGCATCGACTCGGAGAATTCGTCGCCGGAGAAAACGCGCATGAGACTCGTCTTACCAACGCCGCTGTCGCCGAGCAGTAGCAGCTTGAGCTTATGTCTCTTGATCACGACGGGCGCTGGCGGCGGCGACGAAGACGCCGCAGAATCGGAGGACGACGCATTGCCCTTGCTCGCGGCAGCACCCGACGAGGAAGCGCCGCTCGCAGAAGTCGCACCAGAGAACGAGTGGCCGCTGCTGGCGGCTCCCGTCGCCACGCCCTTGCCAGAGGCAGACACTGGTGGGCTGGAAGTGGCGCCGCCCGCACCGCCGCTCTTGCCGGCGGCCTTGAACACCTTGGCCTTGAAGAACGACGCCTTCTCCGAGAGCGTTTTCCGCGTCGAGAGCTTCTGGTTGCGCAGCTTCTTGTCCTCCTCCTCGGCCATTCGCTTTTCCTCGAGCTCGGCCTCCGTAAGCAGCGAGCTCTCGTCCTTGGCGTCCACGCCACCGGCGCCGGCGCCGCCGTCCACCGAGAACGACTGCAGTCCCTCGGTGAGTGCGTCCATGGCGCGCGACGACAGGGCGCCCGTGGGCTCGACCACTTCCACTTTCTTCACGCCCACGATCTTGCTCTCGTCCTGGAGCTTGGAGACGTCAACCGGCGCCGAGCCGACCAGGTAAATCTTCGACAGCGAGGTCGCGCGGCGCACGATCTGCGCCATGTCCTCTTCGCCCGCGTCCGCTTCTTCGTTGTCGTCGTCACCACCGCGGTTGCGATTCAGCGACGAGAACGAGCGGCTGCGTCTCCGGCTGCTCGCGCCGTCCGCGGCCGCGTCGCCGTTCTCGCGCGCGTGGTCCAATTCCATCGTGCGCTGCGCCGTGAAGCTGCGCGCGCGGCTGCGCACGCCGCCGTCGCCGGCGCCCGCGGGCGAGTTGAGCCAGTTGGGGTCGTGGCCGCCGTCCACGACGTCCACCACGTCCGCGGGCCGCTCCACGCTGCCGCTCTTGCCGCGCGTCTCGGGCGCGAAGTCGGGCAGCTCGAGGTCGCCGCCTCTTCTGGAGCCGGCGCGGCGCGGGCCGCCAAAGTCGTCGTCGTCGTCGCCGTGGCCGTCGTCGCGGTCCTCGCTCGTGTGGGTCGCGAGGATCGAGCGGCTGCGCGTGCGGCCGCGGCCCTCGATCGCGAGCTCCATCTCGCGCTCCCACGCCGCGGTATTTTCCTCCTCTGTCCGCGAGGCAGCGCTCATGTGTGCTGGGAGAGTTGGGAAAGTTGGGAACCAAGTGTTGGGAGGGAACTACAGTTGGGAACAGAACGCGAAACCCGCCAAGCGGACGTTTGTTGGCTCGGTCCGTGTGGGAGGGTGTTGGGCGTTGGGCGTTGGGCGTTGGGTCAGGCTCGATCTGGAATCGATCCAGTAGGATACAGACTGCGGCGCTCCCGGACGTCGGCCGGTGGGGGAGGCTGCTGCGGATCTGTTGGTCTGTTGGGTTTTGTTCTGGTTGGGAACGTTGGAAAGAGCGCGGTTGAGCGAGGGGACCCCCGAGCGCCGCGATGCTTGGTTTGGTGGCGTGGTTTTCTGTTGGCACTCACTTCGCCGGTGTGAGTAATGGTCCCCAGTCCGACGCACAGAGAGGGCCTGCTTCTGCTCACCCGTTGGGCGCCTTGACAGAGCGATTGTCTCCTCCGTATACTAGCCCCTGTCCTCCCTCCTCTGGAATTCAACCAATTAAACTTTGGATCTCTTCGTTTTCAGCCAATCCAAATCGTGCTGACGGGCCTGTCTTCTCGACGATGAGGGCAAAAGATGATGATGATGATCGCAGAATGCGCGAAGGAAGCCACCGGCGGCGGGCGGCCGCGCTGTGCGGTGGACCGTGCATAAGACACTGAGGTCCGCTCTGCTGCGCGTCAGTGGAACTCGTGCACCCACCGGACAATCGAGAGACGAACCGCGATGCGGCGATGCGGAGGGATCCCAAAGCATGAGTAATGGCCGTCGCGCGCATCTCCCTCCCCCTTCCGTCGCTAAAGAGATGGGACAGCAGTGCTTCTAAATAAAGAGCAGCGCTCGTGGCAGCAACACGAGCCACGCCTCGTCACGTTGCACCTCAAGAGCTCTCTCTAATCTTCACACTCTCTGTTTCCCGGCGCCGTGATTTGTCACCGCCGAGCTGCGTTAGCAAGGCAGCCGCCTCAGCGCCGCGGCTCCACCCACTCCCCCCCCCTTTGACATCCCACGCCGTGTTGTTCGTTGCGGTGCTCGCGCGGTTTGGTTCGTGATTGTCCCATCCTCTGTTCGATCCAGAAAACATCCCCTCCGCTCTCGCTGCATGCGGTGAACATGGCTACTCGTGCCACCGCTGCAACGCCCTTCAAGGGCGAGTCATTCCCAGCATACATCATCAACCGCGGCAGCAGCACCGTTCGTCGTCCATCAGCACCTTCAACGTCGCTCGTGATGCCCTCAACCCACCCCCTTGCGTCTGTGCATGGACCGTCAGTGGATACGCTTGTCAAGCACACTGCTTTTTCAACGACTAATCAGCCACTGATTCTCGCAATGAGCGCCCCGTCGCCATTAGAATCGTCGGTGAGATCTGCATCGAAGACGCCATCACGGCAGCAGCGTCCATCGCTCACAGAGCAACTCAAGTCGATTTCGCAGGGAGCACAATCGATCACGACACAGTTGCGTTCTTCGTACGGACTTGGGAACAGGAACACGAGCGCGTTGCAGCAGCAAAGTGGAGGAATCGGCTTGAACTACGTTAGCGCCTCCGATTGCTTGATGGAGGCAACGACGATTCACATGTCCGTTGGGAGGCTTGATTGTCGCTTTCCGTGCCCAGTACAGTTTGCTCTCGACCGTTGCTCCTACCTGTTCCAGCACCCGTTTAAGCCCAAAGAAATCCAAATGGTCATGTACTACCGCGACATGAGGCAGGTCCACTTGAATCTCCACGATCGATCGCTTCGATTCCGCATCGATCATCCGCTTGTACAGTTCGGTGAAGATTATCGGCCTTCGAACCCCCAACACCACCTCAAAATGGTCTTCGCGACAGCAAGCGAGGCGGAGAAGGTGAAGCGACTCCTTACCAAGATGAAGAATTCGTTCGGGACTGCTAGTCACAACGACACAGACGACTAAAAAGACCACGAAACCACGCACACGCGAAAACTTGATCTTCACGAGTGGAGTGACGGAGCATCATACCAATTGACACGCAGATCGGCCACCATGTTCCGATTAGCCAGACCACATCACCCTACCTCGTCGGGGGCATCGATGCTTTCGCGAGGGGGACTGGACCAATCTCCCTGAAGTTGAATCCTCGCTTAGACACCTGGCGGGCCCTGAGCCTTCATCAAGAGCAAAAATCAAATTACCAATCCACATCCAGCAGGTGATATACCATCAAGACGCTCCGCGACATCGCCAACCATCAGGAAAATCGCCCCGATCCAAAAAGCGACACCACAACATCCAGAATGACCAGGTCCACGCGGTAGCGTCGGCATACAGTAATAGAAATCGTGCAATCAACGAACCTGTGCGTCAGTCGAGCCGTCCGTGGCCGCGGTGACCCCGACAGCAGCAGCTGCCGCGGCCTGTTCTTGGTAATGTTTGTACGATTCAGCGCTGGCAACCGCAGCGTCACCCGTCACTCCCCAGGCTTCGTTGGCAGCGTCGATTCCGTAGTACGCAGCGTACTCGTAAAACCCATTCCAGTAGGCGTTAGGATCGTTCGGGTCAGCCGCGGTACCTCCAGCAGCTGGTGCAGCGGGCGTCGCCTCCGCACCTGTGGCTGCCGCTGACGCAGTTGCAGCGCCGGTCGCATCGGCTCCTTGCTGGTAGTATTGCTGGTAGTACGCGCTGTACTGGCTTGCATCGTATGCACCGCCTTGCGCTGCTCCATACTGGCCGGCGCCGTATTGGTCCTGACCGGAGCTGCCGTAGTAGCTGCCACTAGCGCCACCGCCACCGCCACCGCCACCGTACGCGCCTGCTCCTTGGCTGCCAGCGCCGTTGAGGATGATCATGTCGATTTCTTCCTTGGCGCGGTGGAGCGCGTCTGGAGGGCCCTGGATCGAAATAGTTCGAACCGAAGGGTTAGAGCCTGGGTCCGCGTCGGTCGGAATCTGCACTCGAACGTGGTATCGGTCTTGAATGGACTTCACAGTCTCTCCTCGCTTGCCGATGACAACGCCAACACGATCGTTGGGTACTTGCATGTAAATCGTGCTTCCTTGTTGGTGACCGCCGCGCGGGCCACTGCCGTCGTCGTTCAAGATGGAGTTGATCTCAATCTTCGCCGCCTCCTTGGCTTCGCGGGTACCAGTGATCGTGATCAAACGCATTGACGGGTGGTTAGGATCAGCGGTCTGGGGAATGTTGATGCTCGAGCCCGTGCGCATCTGGATGTTCTTGATCGTTGCACCACCGCGACCGATGATCAAACCCACCCGCTCGTTCGGCACATGGAACTCCATGGTTTCACTGCCATCAGGATTCAGACTGCCACCATAACGTCCGCCACCGCCGCCACCACGGTCACCATCGCGGCCTCCGAAATCACGTCCACCGTTCATCCGTTCGTCGACGAGTCTTTGGATCAGTGTCTTGGCAGTTTCGATGGACTCGTTCCCTCCGGCGATGCCCACGGAGCGGAACTGGGTCTGGGGAGCACCTGGCTCTTCACGGACGATTTGAATGCGGGCACCGCTCTTCGCTTGAAGTTCGCGGATGGTGTCACCACCACGACCAATGATATAGCCGACCAGTTCACGCGGCACCTGCATCTCCGTCGTGTTGTCGCCACCACCACCGCTACCGGACCCTGGGCCATAGTAGCCGCCGCCGCCGCCGCTACTATGTCCACCGCTCCCACCACTGGGACCAGGGCCGCTAGAGTCGGGGCGCCCATAGTTGTCATCCAGCGTTCCCTTAAGTTCTGCCACCCTATAAACACAGATAATGGCACACATGAGATGCGGGCCCTCTCCCCATGCATTCCAGTGTGGCTGGCGTTCGTACTTGCGCAGCTGCATCTGCTTGAGACGCATCGCCTCTTCCGGGTTGAACAGGATGTTCTCCACCGCACTCTGGGCCTTCGCGATCGCCTCATCCGAGTCACCGGTGATGAGCACGTGGAGCTCCTCGTCCTCATCCGGCTCACCAGTCGGGTCCTTCGACGAGCCCTTGCCGCGGATGAGGATCTTCGCTCCCGACTCGTCTTCCATGCGCTTCTGGTTCGATCCACGGGGGCCGATCAGCAAGCCTGGATTAACAACAAGCAACAGCTATGAGTCTATTAACGTGATCCACGGATTCCGTGGGAGGCAACCTACCCATGAAGTTGATGTCGGGGTACTTGTCGACCGGGATGTACACCTTCTTGTTCTTCTTGCTCGACGGACCTTCTGCTGATGAAAACCCACGATACAACCCATCACATTAGACACAAACACCTGATAATAACATAACCGACGCGCCCTGTTGCGTGACGAACCATCCTCCTACAAGAAATCCACCACATCGAACGTGAGTTTAGTCTGTTCCTGCCATGCGTCATACTGAGCGCCCCATTGGGCGGATTTCGCTCCAAATTGGACGTACCTCCCATCGGCTCTTACGCTTGCCGAGCGCGCCGTCCTGCGGGATCGCGGACGCCGCCAGTCGCGCAGCAATCGCGCGCGCGCGCGCCACCGGATCCATCGTTGCCGCGGTTCGCTTCGTTTGGTTTCCCTTCGGGTTTCGCTTGGGCGAATGAGTGCACCACTCCCTCACTCAACACCTTTTAAGCCAATCACTGTGATGTTGTACATATTTATCCAATTGATATCGTTTAAGATTTTGATTGGTTGAAACACGCAACCAAGTCCGACTTGGGTTCCTGTGCACGTGTCCCGCCGATGGCAAGGCTCGCGTTTTATCGTGTTGGGCAGCGCTCAGTTCGAGAAAGCGAACTCCTTGATTCACCTCTATCGTGAATGCGTCGGGAATGGCCTAGGTGTCCGCGCGTCGGCGCGAATCTTCCGCGTTCTGTTAGAAGAGGCCGGTGTATTTTCAGTAGGACCGTCCCAGTTGCCCTGAAAACTACTGGCCCCAACCATACCTCATTTGATTGGTTGAAAACCAATCGATATGATATTTTCGCCAATCAAACGCGCCTAAACGTTGCTCCTTCGAAAAATGGACGGAGTTGGTTTGCCACGCCGGCTGAGTGATGGTCGCGCGCGGTTCCCCCACGGAAAATCGCGCGTGGGCAACAAGCAACAGAAAGCCACGGACGAGCTAGCCGGTCGAAAAGCGTCCACGTCGCCTGCGCGCCAACCCGGATATCGCGCGGAAGAAGCCTCTTTTAGGGCCAGTAAGCCACACCACGTGAAAGAGCGCGAACGTAGCTACGCAGCTATGTCGTCCGCGTCGCGCGTGCCGCTCCTGGTCGGAAACAAGGGCCGGAAGCCGACGCGGCTGCCCATCGCGCCGCGCGCGCGGCCTAGCAACGGTGCGGCGTCTTTTTTCGCACTTCTACCGCCGCTGCGTCTGTGCTAACAAACGCATTTGTATGTTCTATCTCAGTCGACCGAGCCGTCAAGCGCCCCACGGCCTCGGAAGAGTCCTCGGTACGTGCGCGCGAAGGTGTCCACCACGCAGGACGATAAATGTACTGATTGATGGGGGAAATGGGCATTTTGTTTCACGCAGGTTGATGCTGAAGCCGCTACGACGGACTCGGCGGAGCCGCACCACTCGCCCGAGCGGAAGGCGCTACCGCCCGTGCTGCCCGTGTCGACGCTGCCGGCGCTGGACGGACCGTCGGCGGCGGCGGCGTCGCCCGCGCCGCGCACTGCGGGCGGCATCTCGCCCGGCCACTCGATCTCAGCGTCGCGCTCCGCCGCCATCTCCCGTGCGCAGGCCATCTCGGTCGGCGGTGTGCGCTCGCCCATGCTGTCGGCCAACGGCGGCCGCTCTCCCGTGGAACGGCTCGCCAAGATCACGTCCAAGACCGCTATCCCGCTCTTCCGCCCGCAGGAGAACCGCACCCACGCGAGCCCGATCCTCGGCCCGCGGGCGACACCGATCCCGGCGCCGCACGGCCCTCAGACAGATGTGCAGGATCCAAACCCACTGCTAAAGGTACGCTCGCTGCTATGGCCGTGGAAGGAACTATGGAAATATTGACACCCCATGATGGTTGTGCGTCATCCAGCGCCTTACCCGGAAGCTCGACATCAAGCCGCACCAGTCGCCGCGCCGTGCTGCTCTGAACCAGAGCGTGCCGCCGACAGCGTCGCCGCTGATGCTCTCGGCGCCAGCATCCGCCGCTCACGGCATCCCCCCAGCGCCGCTAGACTCCAAGTCGTCGACGCCCGTGTCGAAGAAGCGAGGCACGAAGCGCCGAATCCCGGAGTCGACTCAGGAGAACTTGAAGGCTGCCGCAAACAAGTCGGCCCGTCGCTCGGTACGTGTTGCTGATTCGATTGTTCCAATCTCAACCTCAATCTAACTAGTCTCGACCCCAAATTCTCTGTCACTGCCAGCTTCGACGCAAGGTCAAGAAGGAAGGTAGCTACAAGGACCCTTCGGAGTCGCACGATGACGCCGAAAAGGTGGATGAGGACGAGGAATACGAAGAGCAGAATGAGAATGATGACAACGAAGAGGCTGATGATGGTCTGGATCTTCCGGAAGTCGCTAACCCTCCCGTGTACATGCCGGCTCGGGAGCGTGCGACGTTGTGGGCGAAGAAGGTACTGCGCGAGCAGGAAGACGAGGATAGCGGCGCCGTTTCCATTGCTCTTGTGAAGAAGGAGCGGCGTAAGCGTAGCAATTCGACGTCGTCGGTGCTCTCCGCCTCGACGAACGCGACCAACACGTCCAGAAAGAGCAAGGCCGATGAGCTGATGAAGAAGGAACCGTCTCAGATGACGATGGGAGAGCTTGCGTTGTCGATTCCGAAGGGACGTCGTATGCTGCGTCACGAGCAGGAGGAAAATGCGGAGCACGGCGGCTCCAACTCTCTGCATCGCATGCGGTCGCTGTCGATGTCGTCGGAGACGCCGTCGTTTGGTGGTTCGATCGTCACGCCGCAGGTCGAGATCATTGACGGCAAGATGGTGATCCTCGAGTCGACGGTCAAGATCGACGAAAGCGCTCACGCTCAGCCGCCGCACGACTTCACGGATGATTCGGTCCGGCGTCCGCGTGGCGCGCGTTATCTTGCCGCCAACATTACCCCCGGTCGGCGCTGGAGCAAGGAGGAGACGAAGGAGTTCTATTACGTGAGCATCTCACCATCTTTTTGTTTGTATCAGTGCTGGGGCGTTGGAGATTCTGACATGTTTTTCTCAATCTAGTGCTTGAGCCAGGTTGGCCCGAACTTCTCCATGATGGCAACGCTGTTTCCGACGAGAAAGCGGAAGGAGCTCAAGAGCAAGTTCAAGTACGAGGAGAAGCACCACCCGGGGCTCATCGAGATTGCCCTCAAGGCGTCTGCTGCACCGCTGGGTACGATGGGGTGCTTGAAAAATGGTCGGAAAATTGGGACTGAAACGCTGACTATACGTTGTGCATATGTATCGACAGACTCCGAGATCGTCGACGTAATTTCTCAGATGGCGGATAAGGAGACGAAGAAGCGTGAGGAGCGCCGTCGCAAGCACTCGGAGGCCACGGGCGAGGGCGGTCTGAATTCGCCCGCCACCGTGTCGTCGTCGGCCGTGCCCACGCCGCCGCCCGACGACGACATGGACTTCCACGACCACGACCAGCTCGGCGAATTTTACCGCGAGCGCAAGAACTCGTTCGATTTTGCCGGCTAGCGATCCTGTAGGTACTTCACCATAGTT
>JAADWV010000514.1:0-23901 GCA_023336295.1 Pythium folliculosum | reverse complement strand
TGGGTTTAATTGTATGTTGCCGACGCTCCTCCGATGACGATACAGCCGACGCATCGACAAAGCGTCAAGTGTCGGCCAATCTCTCCGTGACTGACGGATGGAGGGAACAGTTCTTTGATAGTTTATTCTCCCGTTGAAAACAACCGATCGATTTGGACGGGTTGAGATGTCATTTCTTCCTGGCAAGAAATTCGCTCAACAAAAACACCTCTCGAGGTGTTTTTGTTGGTGTCATTTCTTCAAGAAATGACACGAAAAATACGATGGCGAAAATCCAACTCTGAAACCCCCTATTGTTCTTCTTCCCTGCGCACTTCTTTCTCCATCAGTGACGAGAGACTCCTCGTGCAACCCAAAGAGTCTCACAATCGGTTCGCTGCGACGCCGCGGGCGATAACGGTACTAAATCAGGGCGTCGCGGCCGTTCACGTTTTTTCTTGAAGAACTGTGGGGAATCTTCCACAACTCAAGGACTCAAGGATTCCTGACCTGGCGCGTGCATGTACCGCACCCCTTTATTCAGGGATGGCGATTCCTGATCAATTTATAGGAATCTTGATCAATTTTGATTATGTTCGCAGTTTGAAAATTTGTCGAACTTAAGACTGAGGGACAAAACCTCCCGACTCGGTTTGAGCACGTGACGTTTTACCCCCTTATGGGTATTGAGTGGGAACAAATATTGGAAGGTACCAGTTCAAAAAGTATTCGCAGTGTGTTGCTACCACATTTTGGCCACGAACCTAGACACATTCATGCAGCCTTTCAATTCTTATATCGGGTTTCACAGTACTTCCATCCCTGCTTTATTGTCCTCCCACCAATCACCTTCCACGGCGGCCGTGAGGAGTCTTTTTGCTTGGAATCCACCATCCGGGGTGTTCCATGGTCAGCCTCCCAGAGTCTGGGCCAGAGTCTGGGCCAGACTGGGAACCAGTGGGAGTACGGTTGCGTGGTGGGACTCCCACCACGCAACCGCCGTGGATTCCGGCGCACAGGGATTCACCCACCGAATCTTACCTCGTGTCTGTGAGACTAAGCCATAGCTGTGAGATGATGACGAAGGCGACGCTGTTCGAGTCCAATTTGGGCAAGTGGCCATGGAGCTTCCCGCATGTGGAGCCATCATGGCTCCTGGAGGGAGGAGAAGCCAGCATGTGTCGACCAACTAAGATCGCCATCGTGAGCGTCGATGGTGTACAAGGGGAAGAAGAAAATTGGGATTACATTAAATAACTTGGGAGTAGGACGCGGGCGCCGCACATGCACGCGGGGCGCCCGGCGTACTGGTACAATCACACATATACTGCTGACGGTCTCGGTCAGCACAACGTCGCGCGGCTCTGGACAGTCTCGTAGCGGTCCACGACGCTCTCGATGCGCTTGCGCACCGACTCGCGGAGGCGCTGCGACTGCGCGCGCCAAAACTGGCGCCACCGGCTGCCCTGGCGCTCCTGGTTGTACACGACCAGCGTGCCGCGGTACGCGCGGTCGACGACCGACGCGCGGCGCGACTCGCTCGAGGCGCGCGGCTCGTCGGTGCGCTGCTGGACGCGCTCGCGCTCGCACAGCGACATGCGCGTCCAGTCGGCGGCCTCCACGAGCGCGTCAAACCACGTCCAGACGTCGTCGGCGTCGTAGAGATGGAGCTCCATGGTCTCGCCGCTGGGACCCGTGACGAGGAAGCCGCGCAGCGTCGTGCGCTCGACGCCCGTGACCGCCATGTGGATGAGCGGCGACGCGAACGAGGACGCGGCGCGCGAGCGCAGCAGCCACACAAAGTGCTTCTTGAGCACGACGTAGACCTTGGTCCAGCACTGCGCGTCGCGCTTCCAGTACATCCAGCCTTCGACCGTGCCGGCGAAGACGTCGAGCACCGAGTTCTCGGTCGAGACGGTCGACTCGGTCGAGGCGCTCGAGAGCACGCTGCCCGTGGTCGGCAGCGCGCGCTTGCGGGTCATGGCGCTCCGGGGCCTGTCGGGGGCGAGGGAAAGCGGAACTGGTGGGGGAGCCGAGGGGGAGCGCCGACCGGATGAGCTGGTTTACTCTTTGCTGCTGGGTGTGGCGAGTGACAGTGGCAGCAGCGCTCTTGTAAGCAGTCTTGAGGGGGAGCGCGTCGTGACGACGTGACGCTCACAGGCAAAGAGGACCGGTGGGACACACAGGCTTCAGCCGGGCCAGCAAGAGGCGGTCACTCGGTCTCTCTCTTTGCAACTAAGGAGAAGAAAGAGAAAGAGGCGGTGTGGCTGCGAGAGAGAGAGAAAGGATGTGAGAGTGTAATGGAGGCCAGTGTTCCGCGGGGGACTGGAAACACGGCACCCGCCAGTGGCCGCCCGTGCGCCTCGCTCCGGAGAGACGTCGCCGAGAAACGGAACCGTCCAGTTGGCCCATTCATTGCCGAGGCGAAGCGCACGGGTCCCACCCATCCCCCAGCCGGTCAGGGGACTTTTCCAGTGAAAACGCCGCGGCGCACCGGTGCATAACAGAGCGGGGGAGCCTGTTCGCATTGTGTGCAGTGGGGAACTCTCTGCGCAATCCTCTGTGATGTCCAGAGAAGACGTCGTCATCAGTTGTCCTTTGCCTGCCAATTCAGCCTGTGCATTCGAATACCCTGACCAAGTTTGGAAATTTGAGTTTCTTGAGTGAATCTCTTTTGACCTGTGATAATGCATTTTGAGTTCTTATGTTGCCGAAATGGCGCTGGCAACTGTGGGATCTCCCGTACAACGAAGCGGCGCCACTGTTACACTGTATCATCGCGAGTGCTTCGCGGCTATGCGGTCGCGGCAAGGCGACCCTATGTGGATGCGGTTGCCAAAAAGGGAATCCACTTTTGGTTGTTTCCAGAGTCCCACGCGCTGTCCATCGAGAAGAAGATCGAGAGACCAGAAAGATACCACAGAAAATCCGAACACCGGCGTTGCCGCATGCTGACGAGGGGATCGAAGCTAGGGGGCGGTATTATTATCGTACGCTCATAAATAGTGGCTTGCGGTAGAAATACTGAGAATGATGGGAGGAAGACGGGGACGATGGCGGCGCTGGACGAACGCCGCCGAGGTCACACGGGCGACGGCACAAAACACTGGCAGGAGAAATAAAAAGAGGCCTCACATGGTGTGGCGGTCGCTGTCCTTGAGCAGCGACTGGCGCCACTTGTGCGCGAGTCGCAAGATGGCCTGCTTGCACTTGGTGCGGGTCTTGACGCGGCGCGCGGCCACGAGGCTGCCGCGGTGCGCGCTGTTGCGCGGCAGGCTGCGCACGTCCACGACCTCGCAGAACTGGAAGTACTGCGCGGTGAGCGTCGCGGCCGCGTGGAGGCGCTCGCGCCACGACTCGAAGCTCACGGTGTCCATGAGGAAGATCTCAAAGCCCTCGCCATTCGGGTCTACGATGCGCAGCTTGCGGTCGCCCGAGATCTCGACCGTGGACACGGCGATCTGGAGCAGCAGCGACTTGGAGAGCTTCGAGCCCTGCTGGAAGAAGAGCAGGAACTCGTCCTGGAGCACGGCGTAGACCTTGGTCCAGCAGTGCTTCTTGGCCTCGTCGCGCTGCCAGTAGATCCACTCCTCGATGGGTACACAGCTGCCGATGGCCGTGGACGCAAGGAACGTGGAGCGGCACGACGATGACGTCGACGAAAACGTTGAGCTCGTCGAGTTGGTCGAGGTCGACAGGAACGACAGGCACAGGCTCGAGCGCGCCTTGCGGATCATGCTGCCGGTTGGAGAGTCGGGGGGAGGGTTGACTGGAGAATGGAGACTGTGAACTGGTGCTTGGAGAGGGGAGAGCGCTGCGCTGCCACTGACGTAGCAGGCGGTCGCCGACTGTCTGGATGTGATATGCCGAGCAGAGGGCAGGCGGTGGCTGGCGGGCGTCGCGCCGGCGGTGGTGGTGGCGGCCTTGCGAATCCAGTAATGAGCTCACACATCGCAAGGACCATGTGTGTCGGCCGCGGGGTTGGGTCTTGGGGCTCAGTGTCTCACTACCGAGTCCCCCCACCCACAATTTGTCCTGTCCATTTTTTTCGCCTCTTTGGCGGCAAGAGCTTGCGCCCGCCTGGCCAGCCGCGAATCGGGACCGGAGAGGCGCTGGCCCAGCGCCCCTATTGGAGATTCGCTTCTTATGCCCGCCCAATGGGAGAACCGCGTAACGAACTCGGGTGGTGACGGAGAGACCGAGGGATTGATTCGCGAATAAAATGTAAGCCGACGACGACCCGCCCACACACTGGCAGCTGACAGCTGGACTTTGGCACCCAAATTGCGAAAGCAGTACCCTTTATTTTGATATTCAGTGTCATCAACTCATCATGAAACATGCCAAACACATATAATAATGATCTCAATGAAACTCTACAACACGATAATGATTTTAAGTTCTTGAGTCTGCTTGGTCCATTGCCCATGCGGTGATGATTGCTGCGTCATCCGATCCTGGCTTGGGAACAGTCACGCGCGGTCCACGGTCCAAAAGCGGCCGACAGAGAGAAAAGGCGTCGTTTTCACTCCCTTTTTCCCCAATATTCGGACTCGATGAAGAGAGAAAGTGTGAAATGGGTTTTCCCGGTCCGTCAAATCTGTGAGGCGCGCCCCATGCGGCCGCCAGGGTCGTAAATCTTGAGCGAAACTTCCCACGCACCACTCACCACTCGGCTCTCACGTCAGGATCGTCTCTGTGGGATCCCCTGCTGGATTGAGTTATTATTGTGGCGATTCAGATTTTATTTTGGGACTAGCCTAGGCCCGTCCCGCTGACGCCGGGACAGAAGGTTTTTTGTCTCAGATATGCATCCGTCCTTGGCATATTTGCACATTTTATGTTTCTTTTTATCCCGCCAAACAAATACCGGTACCGGTAAATATATTCAGAGTGTCCTATCACCGGTGGGTGTACCGCAATCCGGCCCAGTGACGCCGGCGCGCGTCGGCCTTACACGCGCCCAGATTTGCGCTGCAATGCCCCCTTGCGCGAGTGTTATAAAGCACTCTGGCACCGCGCATATCGGTTTGTGCTGGGCATAGACCCCACGAAGAGCAGAAATCGCTGCACGATTGAAAGATGCTCCAATAGGATTCTCTATCTTGCCTGGTCACAGTATGCACTGTTCAGCATGTCGGGCGCGCGCTCTTAGAGACAGTATCCGAGCCATCGGACATGGTGGCTTCCGTCTTGCGCATGTGCGACACTCCAGCGAGTCCCCAAATCGCTGAAGAATTCCGTAACATTGTGATGAGATCTGGCAGTACACCGACCACTGTAGAACGTTGCGATGGTGGGCCTCGCCCTATCTTCGTATAGCTCTGCTATCGGAGAGTCCTCACGCTCGCTTTTCGCGCCCCAGCCGGTGACTCCACTGGCTGAGGGCTCCTTTTCCGCGAGGACTGGTGTGAGCTGCGTATGCGCGAAGTGTTATCGTGATCTGGGCTACTGATTCTGTATCTAATACACCAAATCTCCTCAAAATCTCTCAATCTCCTCAATCTCCTCAAGAACGTTGCGATGGAGGTTTCCCTTTTAGTGTAGAGGAGTAGCTGGTGTCGTCCAGCTGGGTAAGCGTGCCTCCAGTCCTCACTGTTGAGAAAGTAGGCTGTGCGTCCTATGCATGCACCGCTAACGCGCGAACATGTAGCTGCACGCAGCTTCATGAGGCAGCAGGTTATTCTAGGATGTATTGTGCACGCTACGCGTAACGAAGCGATGGACGCTACTTTCTTCCTGCATTTCCATGGCACAGGGGAACCAAACGTGCTTCGCCACGCTGTTCATATCTGAATTGTTCTAGTTGTTGTGTATGCATCAGATCAGAGACACTCTATCGGCTCAGATCTCAGATGTGACTCGAAGGTGTGCAAAGAAAACCATAATTATGAATGTACCCCGAATGTTGCTTGTGTCGGACAGACAGCGGACGGACGGACGGACGATTTTGTGCTTTGTGTAAGTGGGGTAGATGATCCAGAGGTGAGTCTTTCGTACCCACGGACAGCCAGAGACTGGGGTTCCACCCACGCTTTTCAAGCCAACATGAGTTGCTTGCTGGTGGTGTGCGCGAAGGTCCGCCCCGTCCATCCAAATGGATTTTTGTGTGCGCTGTAGTCAGTTGGGTACACTCTGCGTGATTCAGACTCTCCACTGGCAACTTCCACAACAGGGGGAGGCTCGCACACGAAACACCAGGCGACTGACCGCACCAACCCCAACTCACTTTTGGCGCTCGGGTGGTGCTGGTCAACGAGCGAGTTGCCCCGACAGCAGCAGGTGCGCGATCTGGACGCACGGGATCCTTTTGTGTGGAGGTGGAAGAGGACCGTACGATCTCTCCTCTCTGGATATTTCGGCAGTTGGGGAATATTGATTGTGTGGGGGAGAGAAAAATGAGAAGATGGAGTGAGCCGCCTTGACAGCCGCATTTCGGCAACTTTATGGTTTGGAATGAGTTTATCCAGTGGCTGAGCGCGACGTCGCTCGACGTCATCGCCGTGCAGGTGGACGATGGCGTTTCATATACTACTGTAGCTCGTAATGGAGCAGGATCCGCTACATCCACGAGCGGAACTCAGTGTATTGTTATACCTGATGGCCCTCAAAGAGCTATGTACAGCTCCGAGCCGACGACGTGTCGCGGGCACACGCGCTGAAGCGCCACGTGCATCACGTGTGCGGTTCGTGGCGCGCCATTCGCAGATCCTGCCCCTTCAAAAGTAGGTTCATGTGCGACGAGGCGCGATCCAACCTCACAAGAAACCGTCTGGCGGTGCGACTCAGTGCCTGAGCAGGTGTGGCCATGCGACTCAGTGCCAATATTGGCCCCAATAGCACGCCACGACGGATCGCGCCTCGACTTTTGGAGGCATGGATGCAGTGCTGGGGATCGCAAATGTTCGAATGAATCGCGTGGCAGGATTTCGAGGTAGGTGGTCCCACAATGAAGCCAGTATGTAGCGCGATCCGAATGCCGAGGCTGATATGATACTTACCGGAATCCAATGCTGAGTCACTTGGGAACCCTTCGGGTCATACTACGTAGTACAGTTTGTTTCACCATTAGGAGCAGTACAAAATCGATGTCACTTTTATAATCGATACCTCACGAAACATTCTGAACTAGATTTATAAGCAATTGGAGAGGTCAGACTTGATTTACTTGCTAAACGTACATATCTGTGGTGCTCCTGATCGCGGAACGAACTGTAGTTGGCAGCACTATCCTTCCACTCTCAGAGTGACTGCACGCCGGCACACCTGGGCTGCATGGGTTCAATGTTGGAGGCTTGGAGTGTTGAACCCCAACATGGCTTCACTTTTGTATAAACCCCGCCATAGTGCCCTGTCTGCCTCTCTTGTGTCCAGCCCAAACAGAACTCGTCATGGGTTCAGTTTGCTGGGTGAACTTTGGGCATAGTGACATCCTCACTTGAGTGTCCCTCATTCGGCGACCTTCGTGCAACCCACTTGAAGCTCCCCCCGTCACATTCGTGCGACACGTGGCTCACACGTCTCACGTCCAGCGGAGCTCTTCGATCGAAGCACGAGGGACAAGCACGACAGAAGAGGAGGAGAGAGGGATCCGATCCGAAGCACTCGCGTGGAAGAGTCCTTCTTTCGCTCGCAGCTCAGTCAGTTGGGTATCCACACGCTATCTTTCACAAGTGAGCGAAGAAGCGAGAGCCACCACCAACGAACGACATGTCGTTCAAAAACGGCAAGGGCGACGTCGCGATCGCCGTCGGCAGCGGTAAGAACGGCTATGGCGCCGTGGGCTCCACGGTGACCGAGGCCGACTGGGACTTCGTCATGGTGTTCCCGAACCCGCCCAAGGACGACCCGGACCCGGAGGACCAGCGCGACAACATCATCCTCAAGCTGCGCGCCGCCGGGCTCGAGACCAAGCTCTTCTACTCGACGGGCAAGGACCTCGTGTTCTGCAAGCTGCGCGCGCCTGAGGACCGCCTCAAGAGCATCGCCGAGAAGATGAAGCTGCGCATGCTGCTGGACGCCAAGGACCTCGAGAACACGGCCAAGCGCGGCATCCCCGAGCAGAACATCAAGCCCTTCCGCGTGCGCGACGTCAAGAACACGCTGCCGTACAACCCGTACGAGTACATCTACGCGCCGTACACGCGCAAGCCCGAGGTGCAGGGTTACTTTGAGGTCAAGGGCCCCAACGGTTCGCTCTTTAACAAGACCGAGCGCATGGTGCTCATCGAGCACCTGATCACGGACCGCACGCACGGCGCCGGGTGCGATCTCGAGCGCCTGCTTTACGAGGGCGTGATTGCCGAGTGCTTTCCGCTCCACGAGGACGACGTCAAGGACAAGCTCGCCGAGAAGTGGATCCGCTGGACGAATGCGCCGATGAACCAGCCGTTCGAGGAGGTCTGGGACTATTTTGGCGCCAAGGTCGCGCTGTACTTCTTGTTCCTGGGCCACAGCACCAAGTGGTTGACGTACCCGGCGCTTGTCGGTCTCATCCCGTGCTTCCTTAACTTCACGATCTGGGACGAAGAGAAGCACCGCCACGTATTCTCGTACGTGTCGCCGATCTACGGCGCGCTCATCACGATCTGGATGACCGTGTACCTCAACAACTGGAGACGCGCGAACGCGCGCGCGTGTCTGCGTTGGGGTACGGCGGACTACGAGGAGACCGAGCACTTGCGCCCGCAGTTCATTGGTGAACCCATCCCGTCGCCGATCGACGGCAAGCCGACGCGTTGGTTCAGTCCGCGCGAGAAACGTCGCCGTGTGGCTCTCAGCTGGCTCGTGACGACCATCTTCATGCTGTTGGTCGTAGCGATCGTATTGGCGATCTTCTACCTGCGTTACGATCTCACGCACGGCGCCGACGCGCGCGACCTCACGATCTACGTCAAGGGACACGAAGTGCAGCTCGGGCCGATGATCTCCGCGTTTGCCAACGTCGCGCAGATCACGATCATGGGCAAGATCTTCTACTACATCTCGATCTACCTCAACAACAACGAGAACCACCGCACCGACTCGGACTACGAGAACAGTCTCATCGTCAAGAGCATCATGTTCCAGTTCGTCAACAACTTTGCGGCGCTCTTCTATGTCGCGTTTGCCAAGGACGACCTCGAAGGCTGCCAGCACAGCTGCATGTGGGAGCTGCGTTACACGTACTTGATCGTGTTCCTGTCGCGTCTTGTGACCAGCAACATCACCGAAGTCGCCATCCCGCGCATTTGGACGTACATCGATCGATTCCGCCTCACGGGTTCGTTCTTTGTGCGCAGCGAAGAGCACGTGCTGCTGCAGTCCGCGGCCGAGCGCGAGCTGTTCCTGTCCCAGTACGACTGGATCGGCACGTTCAACGACTACCTCGAGCTCGTGATCCAGTTCGGATTCACCAGCATGTTCGCTGTGGCGTTCCCGCTGTCCGGTCTGTTCTCGTACGTGACCAACTACTTTGAGATCCGCCTCGATGCGTACCGCATCCTCTTTGAGTGTCGCCGCCCACGTCCCCAGAAGGTCAAGGACATTGGCTACTGGTACCCGATCCTGCAGATCATCGCCGGCATCTCGATCTGTACGAACGGCGGCGTCGTGATCTTCACGGGCGCCTACTTTACGGGCGTCTCGACCGTCATGCGCGTGTGGTTCTTCACGATCTTCATCAGCTCCATGTTCTTGCTCAAGTTTGTGCTCGAGTCCAACATCGACAACACGCCCGAGGGCGTGCGCGCGCAGCACCGCCGCCAGGAGTTCCTGGTCGGAAAGTGCCTCTACAACGTGCCCGATGAGGACCGCCGCAAGACACCCGCAGCGCTCCGCAAGGACCTCGAGAACCCGGAGGCCGTGCTCGCCATCGCTGAGAACGACGACGACGAGTAACCTCAACTCGTCGGGAACCGCGCTGCCTCTCATCGCCGCCGCCGGCCCACCACGTTCTTGCGTTTTGCGTCGGTGGGGAAGATCGGGTGCAGCAGACTTTTGTTTGCATGACTAGCATTTCCCAAACCTCCTTGTGCGTATTGGCCTGTCGCTCTACGCATCGTAGCTCGTTTTCTATTGTGGAACATGCATCAGTGGATTGTATCCATCCATTCGCACTCGCACTGGTGACGAACTCAGATATGGGTTCACAGTCAGGTTGGTCACACCGTCTACTAATCGACTGTGCACAGTACACTCCCGTAGCGAAACAATATCCGCCAATCTGCTTCGTTCTATGTTTAGAGAAGCATGCCATTGGCTGTTATTCCAGCACGCGGGCGGACCAGAATGCCACTCAAATCGGAAAACTTCAGAACCGAAATCACACAGCGAGATGACGGCAGCGCAGTCGCTTGCGCGACGTCCTCACGCTTCACGCACGCGTCGCAGCGTGGGGTCTCTTCGCCGTTATGCGGCGCTAGTTGCTGCGGCGCTCGCGCTCTACGGCGCCCACGCCGAGGCGTCCTCGTCGTCGTCCGGGTCCGGGGATTCGGCCTCGGCGTCGCGAGTCACCTTCGATGCGCTGCCACAGAACGCGTCCACAGTCGCACGCGTGTCGATCGCGCTGTCCGCGAATGAATCGGCTTTCAATGTCAGTGAGGCCGTCGCCGCGGCGCTCGCCGACAACGAGACGATCACGTTCGAGTCGCTGCTGCTCACACCCGAGAACATGCTGCTCCCGCACCTCAAGCAGCTCACCGCAGCTAACGCCACCCACGAGACAAACGGCAGCAGCATCGCAGTCGACGCGATGGGCGCCGAGCGAGTGCCTGCCACGGAAGCCGCCAGTGATCCGCATAGAGCGGCCAACAGTACTGCTGACGACAGGCAAACAACCGCGACTAACGTCTCCACCACCCAGCCTCCTTTGGATTCCTCATCCAACACAACAGCTGCCACGGAGAACAATACAACCGATCAAGGCGCATCGTCGGCGTCGCCCTCGCTTGATGGAGAGCTACCAGTGGGCGAAGCGAACGTCGCGGAGAGCGCGGCGCCGGAGATTGAGATCCACGGTGTGCCATCGCCACCGACGCTCGTGACTGCCGCGGCCTCGGACGGCAGCGCGGAAGTCTCGTGGCAAGTTCCGGACGACGACGGTTCCGACCCGATCCTCGAGTACGAGATTGCGTGGATCGACGAGTTTGAGGGCAAAGTTGCTGGCACCAAAGTCGTAACCCAGACACCGCGCAACTTTGTGGCCAGCTCTCAAACGCCACCGAACAGCGAGCCTAACCAGAATGATCTCGCGCCGACGACCGCGACCATCTCGTCGCTCGTGAATGGGCACTCGTACGCATTCAAAGTGCGCGCGAAGAACGCCAACGGCTACTCGACGTGGTCGGCCAAGTCTCTCGTCGTGAGTCCGCTGCACCCGCCGGATCTGTGCGGCCGCGTGGCGTGCTCGGGTCACGGCACGTGTTTCCCGATGTACCAAGCGGCTATTCAAAACGATCGAAGGGTGCTGAGCGAAGCCTCCTCTTCCAGCAATGCGCGCTGTCTGTGTCGCCCCGGGTTCAATCCGCCGGACTGCAGTGTGAAGAACGAGGAGACGGCATTTGTGTGGAAAGTGACCGAGTGGGGAGAATGCGGCAGCGGCTGCGGCGGCGGCCAGCGCTCGCGCAGCGCGATCTGCTGGGATGTGGCGCTGGACAAGCAGGCCGAGAGTGTGGCGCTGTGCCCCGAGAAGAAACCGTCGCTCACGCGCATCTGCAACGGCATGGAATGCGGCTCCAAGCTCGTGTCGGTGCGGTATCAGGTGGAAACGAGCTTTGACGAGGTGCTGTTCTCGCCCGAGGCCTGGGACGCGTTCGAGGTGGCGTTCACGACCGAGGTGGCCGCGGCGCTGCAGATCCCACGCACGCGGTTGGAGGTCACAGCGATCCGGCGAGGCAGCATCGTGGTGTTTTTCCAGATCCTGCCGGCCTCGCGCGTCGGCGAGCCGTCGCTGAATGACATTGTGGAGCGCCTTCAGTTCGAGCTGGGGAACGCGACCAGCACGCTGCGCTCACAGGGCACGTTCGCGCGCCGCGTGGAAACCACAGGCGTCAAGCTGAGCTTCTCTATCGCCGACCAGACCGTCGCCGGCGGCGCCGAGGACATTTCGATCGCCGGGCTGATCGGCACGGTGTTTGTGCTGTGTCTATTTGTCGCGCTGTTCGGGTTGTTCCTGCGGAAGCGCCACGAGCGTATCAGTAGAGGACTGACATCAGCGGATGCCGCGGCCCAAGGTCGCCACGTGCTCAACGCCAAGCGGTCCGAGATGAAGCCCATGGGCATCCGTACGATGGCATAAGCAAATCAACATCCGTTGGAATGCTTTCTGTTCATATTTTGTCATGTATCTGTGATGAGCGGATCTCGTCGGAACGCCACCACAAGGTGGCCACCCTACTTACGTGAGCGCTCGACAAGCCCAACGTCCTCGACAAAGTCAAACTGGCCCGAGAGCAGTCGGTTGCGGTACTCCTCCAAGTACGCCGACAGCGACGCTGCGAGCTGGGCGCCCTTGCCGTCGTCGCCAAACACGAACACGGCGTTCTTGGCGGCCGCGTCGGACACGAGCGCCGTGCCGTCGACGTCCGTAGCGAACGGCACGAACGACGCCTTCCAGCCACTCACACCCGAGAGCTTCTCTGCAGTGCGCACAATGTCCTACAGACAAGCACACAGTCAGAGCCCGCTTGGAGCCCTTGCACAATCAACAACAAACGAGACACGCACGTCCGGGTTGAGAGATTTGTACTCGTCGAACCAGATGCCGCCGCTTTGCTTCTTGAGCAGGTCGCGCAACGACTGCTCACACAGACGCACGACGCATTGAGAAACGCAACAAATGTGAGCTACGGTGGATGAAGGGCACGTACGTCTGGGATCTCGCGGCCGAGCTCCTTCTCTAGCGCCTCAATGTCTTCGACACAGCAACAAACACACACGCATGAGCTTATCTCCCGTTGAATGTCAACCATCGACGTGCACGCCTCCTACCGGCGTTCTTGGCACCGCGCGCGGAGAGGTCGGCCTTGCGCTCGAACCAGTCGACAATGTCTGTCGTCATCGCTCGGCTGTTAGTCGTCCCCACCAGCGTCCTGTGTTAGAGGCGTCCGCGCCGCACCGTGGATGCACTGGTCGCGCTCGTCCACGTCCATGCCGCCCTGGCGCGGGTTGCTGTCCGGAAGCACCTGCACGCCGCCCGACGCCATCTCTATGTGTATGTCTTGGTGTCTCTCTCCCCTATGGCTCTTGCGATCTTCGGTGGCGCTTTGTCAGGCGATCTTGGACGGTCGCATAGATGTACTGATATAGCTACGCTTCTAAGCCTAGGATATATCCTAGCTTAATGTGGGAGAACCCTAATCGAAACGTTCCCAGCAAGTGTTCGGCGGCAAACTTTCCCCAACATGGTGGGCGACAGGGGCAACGCGGCGGCCGACACGGCCGCGCTGCGCACGCAGCTGCAGTCGCTGGAGGGGGAGCGCGACGCCTGGCGGCAGCGGCGCGCGCTGCTGGCTGAGCGCGCCGAGTGGATCGACCGCCGCCAGCAGCAGCACGCGCGGCTCGCGGCGCTGGCGAGTTCAGCGCCCGAGCCCAACAGGTGGGTAGAGGTGCCTCTGTGTGTTGGTGGCGCCGCTCTGATGGTGGAAGTTGTGTGACGAGCAGAACGTCCGAGGTCATCGACGCAGTGGTTACTGACGCGGCCGTCACTGACGCGGCCGTCACTAACGCGGCCACTCGTGCCGTAAAGCCCAGCAAGCGCGAGGAGATCCAGGAGCTGCGCGAGAAGGCGCTGCAGCTGCTCAAGGTGCGTGGGTTTGAGGGAAACACAGCCCGTATTGAGGAAGCGATGTAACTGTTGGTGTGACGCTTGTGCTCCGCAGACGCAGCAGCAAGTGGCGAGCAAGATCACGAGCCAGCTGCGTACGATGGCGCAGGACCCGCGGCGCGACGCCGGGCCTGGCGGCCACTCACAACTCGCGTCCGCGGCGGCAGCGTCGCGTTCGCCATCACCGCCGCAGGAAAAGTCGCCCAGCGCTGCCGCGCGGCGCAGCAACAAGCTCGTGCTCGTGCCCACGACCACGACCGCGCTGGGCAAGCGCCAGCTCGTCCCTGGCCCGAATGCGGGGCCGGCAGTTCAGTACCCAACCCGTAAGGCGGCGAGCAACGAGGGCTTTGAGCGTGCGATACGAGTTTTTTCTCACGTGTGCGCCTGGGGTGTATTGCTAGTGACGAGAACAAAGGACGTGCCGAGCGATACGACCGAAGAACTGACGGCCGTGGCGTTTCGCGTCGCGACGCGCCACTACCTCCAGACCGGTGAGGTAAGCAAGAGCATTCGCATCCATGCGGTTTGCTATATGCCCTCTCAACTCGAAGATGTTCATGTGGGTTTAGACGATCTCGCGCGCGGTGCTTCGCGCGTCGGTCGAAGCGTACGTTGGGAGAAGCATGCGGGAGGATGAGACGTGCGCGATAGTCGAAGCTCCCGGGTCAGCAATGCAAATACTCGTCCGTGGCTCAGAGGAACAGCCGAACGACTCACCTAGTCTCCAGGACCCGCAGTTGCTTGCATTGAGTGACGCGTGTGTTCACGCCTGGATCGACGCCGAACAGAGTGCGGTCAATGAGCTGGTTTCGTCCTGGTCGGCCTCCTCGCCGAGCGCCCCGAGACACTCGCAGCTGGTCGGCGTGTTGTATGCGCACTCATGCACACAAGGCATCTTGCGGTCTCTCCCTCGCGCACCTGCTACTGTGGACGCTCTGTTGTCAGGGCTCCTGGGAATCGGTCGGTTGGACGATTCGACGGCTGTCATCGAGACTGCGTTCCCACACATGACGCGTCTTTTCGAGAGCGCGCAAGAATGGCTTGATGGCGCTGCACGATCAAAGGAGACGCAAGGTGGGGGAGGTTTGGGCGGCGCAACCCTTTCCGGACTCCGGTTTGACCGCCCATTTGATCTTGAGCAAGAATCGGTGCTGAGGCAAGTGCAGAAGTCACGCAAACGCCAGCGCGCCGACCCGATGAAGTGAGTTATCGCATCTGATAGAGCCCGCCGCTGACGTCGAATCTCACCTGTTGTCGTTTTTGGATGGGAATATAGAGTGATGTGCATGTACGAGCTCAGCGGCGCCTGCAATGACGCGAACTGCACCTTCCAACACCAATGTGACTACGATGCTCCAGACGGTCCCGTCGAGTTCTCTTTAGTCTGCGGATCGAAGACTCCAGCGCACGGTGGAGATGCTACGCGAGGTCTGGTGCTTCCCTCGCCGTCCAAGGCGTTGATGAATCAGTTTGTCCAACTGCGCGAGAGCTTGCGAAGTCGGTGGCCACCGTTGACCGAGATCCTCAACAGCGTACGGTCTTTGCGATGCGATGTCTTCCCGTCCTTTAATTACTTGACGAGTTTGGCTTGATATGTAGAAACAACCTGTAAGGCCGCCAGTAGTGGAAGGAGCAAGCGAGGAAAATAGCAAGGTGCTGGCGATGCACCGTACAAGTCTCGGCGATTCGGTTGTGGAGAATTCAACGGTCACGTCCATGGACTGGGACGAAGATTTCGTCGAGCTCGGGAGCCCCCTCTCGTCTCCAGATGACGATGGGCCTCCCGCTAGCGCCTCGCTTCGGTACTGTCAGGACGAGAACGTTCGCGATGCAGCAGGGTCATCCCAGCACTCCACCGTTTCATTGGAGGCGCATCTGGCTCAGCACCCAGAAGATATCGACGCATGGCTCATGCTTGCTCTGAGGTGTTTGGAGTTGGAGGTGTCGTGGAGGTGAGTGCCTTTTCTCTTTATACCTTCCGCGTTAGGCACGCGCATACTCACAGGGGTTGTACGCGTGATTGAAACACATTCAGCGACGAGAACTTCGTTCGCATCGACGAAACAGAGCGTCTACTGGCTGAGCTGGAAGAGCTACACGGTCTTCTTCGCACCTCCACACACGTCCTTCCAAGCCAAGACAAAGTTGAACATGCACTCCACGTGCTCTCGCGAGCGTTGGAGATCGAGGCGAACGCCTACTGCGAGACGCTCTGGCTTCTCCATTTACGCTTGAGTGGACTCCTGAAAGAAAACTGCGATATCGACGGGGAGCTGCAGATGACGGAGCAGGCGCTGAGCTTCGTACGGACGTCTGTGTCGCTGTGGCGTCATTTCTTAACTCTCCAGACTTCGTGCTTTGATAAACTGGACGACTCTGTTGCTACGTACCGTGCACTACTCGAGGCCATCGCCGCGGCGTCCAAGCAGGCCAAGCGACGGCAAGTGAAGGACGCGTTCTCCGTGTTGTTGTGCGATGGCGTGATCCAGTTGTGTTCGTTGTACTGCGACGCCGGACGGCCGGCGGATGCCTCGGCTTTTTTGTGGTCGCTGATGGAAAACCGCGCTGACGGGAAGGCTGGTCACGAAGATGACGATATGAACGGCGACTCGGGTGAGAGCGACTGGCGGCAAGAGGTGCATGACCAGATGATCGGCGACGACATCCTGATCCTCTATGTGCTCCATGTCCACGTGTCGCTCTTCGCGATGGTACCAGTTTGGCTACGTGAGCGGTCGTTCATGGTATCGGAGGCCATTAATGTCTACCGACTTCTGCTTTCTTCAGATGCCCTACGGTTTCACGCTAGTGACTGCACAGAGGCGCTGCGGATTTGTCAGGCCGCGTTCAAGACGTATCCCAACTCCAACTGGATTCCGCCAGGTATCGAAGTGCTTCGCCACAACTGGATCGTAATTGTAGCAACCAACGACCACCTACCACTTTCAGAACGGCTTGAGCAACTCACAACCTTCGCGGATGAAGAGCTGCGACGGGAAACACTGCTGCCAAGAGTCATTACCGTTCTCGCGACGGCGTTCCGTGACACGTTCAACAAGCCCGATGCGTATACGAAGTTGATGGAGGAGTTGATGGGAAAGTACAAGACCGTCTCATCCACGCTTCCTGTGAACCAGGTCTACCAACGATTTGGCGAAGCCCTCCACCACTATCTGCTTCACCAAACTCACATGTTCACGGCAGATCCGCTCCGCACCGAGTTCCCAACGCTGAAATTTATGCTCATGCGGCTATCGGCGATACTACCAGAGAAGAAACCGGCGTACTCAAAGCGAACGATCAAGGCCATCCTAGGCGAGGCAAACTGGACGGTGCAGCGAAAGTCGCTGATCGATTTGTTCACCGAGCTAGTCCGGGACACGCTGGACCATGTCATCAAGTGCCAACTCGGCGAAGGCGACCGTGACGACTCTGATGAGCAAGACATCACGCAGGACACGTACTATCTTGCTGCACAAGCGCAGTTGCTGAGCCAAGTGTGCGGTCCACAGGCCGCCATAGACGTGCTGGACTTGGTTGTGATTCAGGGAGGCTCGTCGCAGTGGGCCGTGCTCCCCCGTGAGTGTCGTCGCATCATCTGGTCCGTTCGGTTCATGTTGCAGCCCGATGTCCTCAAGCAGGAAAGCGAGCTAAGCCCATCGCAGGAGCTGCTGCAGCTCCTGGATCGCTATCTCGCGGACGTAGGACCGCGCAGCACCGACACAAGCCGTGTGGTCAAGCACCAACTCGCCGCTCGGCTCACCATGGGCGCTGAGGAGGGCACGATGCCCTCGCTGAGAGGTGTCATCGCGTTTTGTGCAGAGTACGCCAATGGCAAGGCTTCGTCGGCATTTGACCTGGCGCTGTTACGACTGTGTCTCGCACCCACGCCACCCCATGAACGACCCAACCAGTTCGCTGTCTACCAGCACCGACTCGGGCTGTCATCTAGCTTTTGGTTGAGCTACGCCCGTACGTTAGCCGGGGCTCACTTGCTGCTAGTGGCTCTACCAGTGGCCAATCAGGTTGCTAACTATGGTTTATGATTTGTAGATACTGCAGTACAGGACAGTGACAGGCGGCGTGTACGAAGCGGGCTTCGCCGACTCGTGCTCGAGAATTCGCGCGTCCTGGATGCGGCAGCGCTGCGGTTGCTTGTGTTACTCGAGCTCCAAGACAAGAACGTTCAAGCGGCTGCGCTCGCCCTGGGCCATCGACTGAGAGTCAATCCGTTGGATAGCACTGCATGGGGCCTTATCAGTTCGCTGGAAGTCTTGTTTGGTGAAGATAGCCGCGCGCGGATCGCAGAGATCACGACCAAGCTCAGAGATACTGGTGGTGTGCGGCTCCAGACACGTTCGATCTTTGGAAAGGATGTCTCGCCTGTCAAGATGCCAACAACCGCGTCGAAGCTGAGCCATGTCCAGTTTGCGGGTTTGCGTCTCGAACAGGTGCCGTCCACGATGGCCACGCAGCTGACCGACTCGCTGCGCGTGCTCGACCTAAGCTACAATGCCCTTGTGTCGCTGCCTCCAACCGTTTGTCGCCTAGCTAATCTGCAGGTACTGAAGCTCTCGGGCAACTCACTGGTCACCCTTCCGCCATCGATTGGTCAGCTCGTGGAGCTGCAGGTCGTCGAGCTCGCGCACAACAACTTGTCTGCGATTCCGAACGCTTTTTGGGACGGCCTTGTGGCGCTCAAAGAGATCGACTTGCGCTCCAATGCGCTGCCAAGCATCTCGCCCCGTGTTGTGCGTCTCAAGAACTTACATGTACTGCGTATAGCCGGGAATAATATCATCTGGAAGGATCTCGAGCCGATTGCCTCCAAGCTACTTGCCGCGTGCTTCGTGGATATCGCACCAACCGGCGGACGACAAACGACGATCCCCACGACACAATCCGACGCTGTTCGTGTTGGAATCGCTGTCGACACTCACGCGAAGACGAATTCGTCCCAGCCAGACTCGCCTGCAAAATCTAAGTCGAGCCTTGTGGAAGCAAAAGAAAAAGAAGAAGATGGGGATGTGCCTGCAATCGCTCAAGTCGCGGTGAGTGGTCGCGACAACGATGAGGAACGTGAACCCGTAGACTCCACCGAGGCACAGACGGTGACCAAGGAATCTCGAGATGAGCCTGACGTGAACGAAGCTATGGCGGCGGATACAGAGAGCGGGTCCAAACCCGCGCAGGAGGCGATCGAAATCGACGATGAGGAAGAGTCGAAGACGGACTCCAGCCCGATGCAGGAGGAACGTGCCGGCGGCGCCGAGTCGGATGATGTCGTTAGCGTCATCGATGTGGAAATGACCGACACAAGCGACAGCGCAATCCCAAGCGCTCAGATGTCTCCGATGCCCGCGCCGTCTCCTCCGAGTGGCTCACCAACGGGAGACGATCGTGTCAACGTAAAGGACGACAATGCTGGCGGTGACGATGACGACGACGACGAGATCGAGTGCCTGGGCTCGTCCCTGTCGACGGCGGCTGTCCCGGACGGCTCGCCCAGCAACGGCACAACGACTCCACTCGCGTCCACAGTCAACGACCCGCTGCAACGAGCCGGTTCCACAGGGGTCTCCGCCTCGCCGGCGATGTCGGCGGAGATGCGACGCCGCGTTGCGGCTGAGATCGTGTGGAACTCGGACTACCCGCGGTGCTCGGTCTGCGCGGCGCCCAACGCCTCGGGCACACACCAGCGCTTCAATGTGAGCATTTTGTGCGTGGCGTGCATTGTCGCGGCCGCCGAGCGGCTGCGTGAGCACGGCGCCTCGCGCTAACACGATGCACCAAGGGACGCACTGATCCACGGCAAGCAACAATAACCCATACGAGACGCCCTCACGGCAAGGTACAACAATTGAAGCTCACTCTGCGCGAAATGAAGCGCGCACTATCCAAGACTGCAACAGCCCTCTCATCTCCTAATTATCTCCCGATCGGCTCGCTCACCAGAGCTTGCACTTCTTCTCCGGGTTCATCTTGCTTCCGGGCTTGCACTGGAAGGTCGCAGCGAACTGCTCGCTGTTCATGGCGACGCCGTTGACACGCGCGGGCTTTGGCGCGTGCACGTCGGTGGTGAGCAGCTGCTTCTGCGCGCTGTCGCGGATCTTGCCGCACCAGACCTGCGCGAACGACACGAAGAAGAGCTTGTCGACCTCGCTCTCCTCGACGCCGGTGGGCGCCGCCGCCGTCGCGCCGCTCTTGGCCCAGCTGTGATACGCGTCGAACGCGAGGCTCACACCGCCGTTGTCGGCGATGTTCTCGCCGATCGTGAGATTACCGTTGACGTACCCGACGGTTGCGCCGCTGTCGCCGACCGCGGCGAGCTGGCTGTACTGGTTCTTCATGCACGTCGCACGCGCGTCGAACTTCTTGGCCGTGGCCTCGGTCCACCACTGCCGCTGGTTGCCGTCACCGTCGAGGCGGCGCCCACTCGTGTCGAAACCGTGCGTGAGCTCGTGGCCGATCACGGCGCCGATCGCGCCGAAGTTTTGCACGGGGTGTGAGCCGCCATTGAAAAAGGGCGGCTGCAGGATGGCCGCCGGGAAGACCATCTTGTTCTCGAGCGGCGAGTAGTAGGCATTGACCGTCGCGGCCGAGATGCTCCACTCGGCGCGGTCCACGGGCTTGTTGATGCGGGCGAGGTCCTGCTGGAGATTGTGGGTCTTGATTGCCTGCACATTGGCAAAGTAGTTGTCGCGCGACAGCACGAACGGGTAGCTCTTCTTGACGGTCGAGTGGCCGATCAAGTTGGCGACCTTGGCGAGCTTGGCGGCGGCCTCCTTGCGCGTCGCGTCGTCGAGCCACGAGAGCGCGGTGATGTGCTCGCCCATGGCGTGCTCGATGGCCTGCACCATCCGCTGCACGCTCTGCTCGCGGTCGGCGTCGAACATCTTGAGGAAGTAGTACTTGCCGATGAGGTCGGGGAAGAACGTGATCTGCGCGTCCGAGCACACCTTGGTGCGCGGTGCGCGCGCCTGGACGCCCTGGAGCGCCTTGCTGAAGAGATCGAAGCCGGCCTGAAGGAACGCGTCGCCCAGGTAGGGCATGAAGAAGTTGGCATGGCGGAACGCGTAGTAGAGCTTGAGATCAACGAGGTCTAGGGTGTTGAAGAGCTTCTCGGCGCGCGCCATGAAGCCTTGCGAGCTCAGGATCACCTTGGACTCGGCCGTCAGCGCTGAGTTTTCGAAGATACGGAGCCCCTGGGTCATGGCCTGGAACGTCAGTGGGTGCGCGGCCGCGGCCTCGGGGTACGTGGTAGCGTCGTACCCGGCTTCCTCCTCCTCAGTCGGCTGGATAGCGGCAAATTGCTTCTCAATCCGGATCACAAGGTCCTCGATGTACTTGGTATCAGCTGACGACGCGCCGCCTTGCTGGCCTTGCTGCTGCTGCGCGTTGGGCGCCAACGGAATACCGGCGAGCTTCGCGAGCGTCGCGATGTACTTGCGGAAAGGCGCCTCGACGGACGCGAACGCCTCGGTGTCCGTGTAGTACTCCTTGTCGGGCAGCACGAGCCCGGCGCTGCCAGCGTACAGCACATTGGTCGTCCGCGCTGACCCCGACGCCCGTGAAGAGCGAGGCGCCGATGCCGCCGAGCTCGCCCGCGAGCTTGGCCAGGTCCTTCTTGGTCGTGACGGCGGCGATGCGCGCGATGTCTTTTTGGAGCGGCTTGTTGCCGAGCGCCGAGAGCGTGTCAAGTGCCGTGCACGACTCGTACAGCTCGCCGATGAGCGGCCAGTCCTGCTTGAGGATCTCCTGGATCACGGGCTCGTTGCGCGAGGCGATGCCGTTGAACGAGTACGAGTAGGACTGCTTCTCTGCCGGCAGCGTGTAGTTCTTGACCCAGCCGCCGCACGTGTACTGGTAAAAGTCGTCGCACGGGTCGGCCTTCGTGTCCATCAGCGCAGCTACGTCCGCGGGGAACGCGGCGCTGGCCAGTCGCGGCATCGAAAGCGCGACCGCGGCGACAGCGGCGTGAACAAAGATCTTCATGTGTGACAAGGAAGAAGACTTGAGGTGTGCGCTTGTGTGTTTGCTGTCCAAGGCAAAACCGAGAGTGAGGAGGAAAGCAAGCCGAGGCATTCCGCCGTGACCACCGGGCCATGTGTTCCATGGTCTTGTTTAGCCACGGGGCTGGAGGCATCGTCGAGGTTTTCGTCACCCAGAACCAGTCGAAACTCGCTATGGCACGGAGTTCAAGTTGCGCATCCTCGGAATTCGCGCGTCCCGGTCCAGAGGTCTGAGAACCCTAGCTCATGCAGGCATGGTGGTGCAACGGGCATGAGGGAAGAGCTGTCGAGTTTAGGTGGTGGGTGCCAGAGTTGCGCTCCTTCGGCGGCAGTGGCTCCATGCCTGTCAATTGTGTCTCGCCGCCCATCGCGCATCACGGGACGGCACGGACCTCCGCCTCCTAGAAGCAGTCAAGACATCGGTCCACCAACCACTCGTGCACAAGAGGCGTTTACGAAACGCCGTCCAGACTCGACGGAAGTCGGCCAGCCGGTGTGTACGGGCGGTTCGAGTAGGACGCGTCCGTCATCAAATGAGTCACTACACATTGGGTGCTGCTCGTGCGACTCGGAGTCACTTTGCGTGTGTATCGGGACCCAGTGCCAGTGGCCGAGCAAGCGTGCATCTCACCGAAGACGGGATGCGCTATCGTGTGAGGAGCCTGTGGCTGGAGGAGGATTCGACCTGACGGCTTGATGGGTGCTGCGTCGGCGCGCTGGTATTCGCCCATATCGATCGGTTCGCAGCGTTCCGAGCCCTGACAGGATGGCCGCACGCCTGCCTCAATATCGTGCTTAACTCGAGACTGTTCCTGGACGCCTGAGCAGCTTCGAATGCAGCTCCTGGTCGTTGAGATCTCAGCTTCTGCCACATGTGAATGATGGTCTTCTAATTGAAAGGCACCACGGATCTAGCTCGGCGTTAACACGGGCAGGAGCGCTCGCGGTGCCTCGACGCACTCGTTTGGGTTCGTGCGGGCCGGGGCGCTGCGCGACAGGGAACGAGAGTGAGGCGTCGTGGGCGCCATCCCAGCGCGACCGGCACGCCTGCCGACCTTGACGACGAAGCACCTATTATGGCTAGGATTGTAATAAACGGATAACTATTGGCACATATGCGAGTCCCTCACTTGATGTGGTTCACACTAAATACCGAGCCGGCCATTCCAGATCGGCACCATCATTCTGCCGGCCTACTGCAACAAGACCAAACACACACACAGAGAAGTGAGAGAGAGAAGGAACGCCGCGTTCCTCTTGTCGCCCCCCGCTCACCCGACGCGCCCGTTCTTCCTATCCCCCACTCCATTTGCACTGCCGCTGGGCCCGCGTCCACGCGCCCGATCCAACGCTTCGGCTCGCCATCGCCGTCGCCTTCGGCGCGTGAAACAAGCGCCGCGAGCGCCTTTCTCGCGGCCGCGCCATCCACGAAACAAGCGCTCGGTACGTTATTGCGTCGCGCCGCGATGGACTACTACGACGGCATGTCGTTCAGCGACAGCGACGACGAGCACTTCGCGATGAGCGGCGGGTGGGCGATGGACGACGACGACCACTACGGCTACGACGCGTACTTCCAGGGCTCGGACGAGATGGACGACGACGACGACGAGATGGACGCGCACGCTTCGCGCCAATACGCCGCGCCACCGGCGCCCCCGCCGCCGCCGCCGCCCGCGCCGACGCCGACGCTCTGTCGCTTCTTCGTGCTGGGCAAGTGCCGTTTCGGCAGCCGCTGCACGTTCTCCCACACGCTGCCGACTGGCGGCGGCGCGGACGGTGACGCGACGGCGCAGGCGGCCAAGACGGTCGACTGTCCGTACTTCCTGCGCGGCAAGTGCAAATACGGCCGGGGCTGCCGCCTGCGCCACGGGACGGTGAACCAGGGCAGCGACGACCCGCAGCTCGACAGCCTCTTGGCGGCCGCTCGCGCGAGCGTCGGCAGTAATGGCGCCCGCGCGCAAGGCGCCGCAGCGCCACCGTCTGCTGCGAGCGCGGCCGGCAACCAGCAGGAGCTCACGTGCGGCATTTGCTTTGAAGACATCGTCGAGGCCGGCAAGCACTTTGGCCTGCTGAGTACGTTGGTTGGATTGGAGGGGGGGGGGG
>JAADWV010000513.1:0-23974 GCA_023336295.1 Pythium folliculosum | reverse complement strand
TGTCACCTTTCCCGCCGCCAACGCCAGCAGCAACCATCTCGGCGAGCAGCATCCCGGCGCGCTCCATCTCGATTTGATGACGAGACGCGCTGTCGATGTCCGGCGAGGCACTGCAACTGCCGGAGGACAGTTCCCACGGTCTGGGCAGCATTGTGTGGACGTCTGTGGCCAAGCTTTCTTTTCCTGAAATGGCGTGACAAGGCAAACGCCACCTCACACTATCGTACTATCCAACTATCCGCAGGGACAGGGAGTGGGTTCTCCTCTGTGCTTCAACTATTCAACTATCCAAAGCAACGGGTGGGTCGGCACCGGTCTCGTTGGTGATGTCGGCCTGCCAACCCACATCGTCTCTGGACCCGCTGGACCCACTGTAATGAATTGTATTCTGCGATGAAACTTTCCTGGAAAGTTACCAGCATGGGAGATCGTCGCAGGTCCTGTTTTTGCAAAACGAATAGTTGCGCTAAGCACTCTCGATGCCGCCGCGCGCTGAGCTCACCGATGCCGCGTCTCTGGATCTCGATTCGGTGCCGGTGACGTCACCAGCAGCGTGTGCATGGCCAGGCTCGTGCCGTGCCAATCAATCGGCATACCGGTTGACAGACCGGTCGGCAGTGCCCAGCAACACCCTGACCCAGTGTACCCTGCGCTACTGGGTTCTCCCGTTTCGAGCCATCCTTCCCAACCTACAACTGGCTGATTCCGACTGCGTTCGTCGAGACGTGATGCAGTGGGTGTTGTAGGGGACAACGCCCTGAAAACAGAGAAGACATGTCGAAAACACACACAAAACAGGGTTTTGTCCAATCAAAACCAGGGGGTTAGGGTTTGGATGTATATTTTAGGGGAGGCGACATTGTTAGACGGTATCTATGTTGGACGCGCGTATGCACCGCCAACTTCGCTTTGCTGGCGGGCAAGGCACGCGCTATTATAGATAATGAATTCTGGTGAGTGTTGGGGAGTACCCTCCCCCCCCTCCGCATGGGCTCTTGCTCCGAGCCAAAGGAGGGATGACCACCCCTTCTCTGTTTATCGAGTGACCTTCTCTATTTTTCATTTTTTCTCTACGTTTTTGGGGTTTCCTCAGCGGGAATCCGGTTTTAGCCTACAGTACCTAATTGTGGTAATCAGTAGTTTTTGAATAGCTGCTTTTGAGGTCAAGTGGTCCCAAGCGGGAACGTATCGGTAATATATAGTTTTGCCCATCTGGACGCTGAAAAAAAAACAAGGTCCAGAACCGGTCACTCTTTCCATCTGGGCGGCGTGAACAGCTTGCGAGCGGATAGGGATGCCAAGGCGCACTGAGTGGGGCGTGAGCGGAGCGTGAGCGGACGCCTCTTTGGCGCGACGATGATGCAGCAGCTTCTTGCCATGGCACTGCCATTGGCAGCCGCGTGGACGCACGCCACGCATGTCGAACCCGTCCATGTGGGGTCCGCCGCGCCCGCTCGCTGTTGAGCGGACGGCCACCGTGCTCGGCCACCGTGACAGGACGGCCCTGTCAGGACGAAGGACGCCGCTGGCAGGGCATCCCAGGTGGCGCACACGTGCGCGCCCGTTCGTGATTGCTCGACATAGTTCTGTAGCAGGGCGCTCGCTTTGCTGGCAATCGGGAAAGCAAACATGGCAGCTCTACGTTGATGCGATTGCCGTACGCCGCTGCGACGCACCTGTCCCGGACAGGTGCAGTACGTGGCAGTGCCACGGCTGCCGGGCCAGCAGCACACCCTACCGGTATAAGTCGTTGTTTGCGTGTGGGGAGTTCACGGAAAACCTCTCCACCAAGCTTATTCCTAATCAAATGTTCTGAGAATGGATGGCACGCTCTGTCGTTCCGGCGTGCATCTCTGGATTCTTTACTGGAACGAGACGACGCGCGGCGGCGACGCCGGGCGCTTGGCCGTGGACGGCGGCGCCTCGCCGGGCATCGGCGCGTTCCTGCAACATTCCTCACGTCAGTCCAGAGTCTCTGCCATGGCACCTGGTTAGATGGCATCATATCCGTGTGCCTCACCGGATCGACGGCGTGACCGGGCGCTCGCGGCCCTTCTCGCCGGGCACGTGGTCGTAGACGTCGATGATGCGGATCGCGGCGTCGGCGCCCGCGACCACCATCTTGTCGCCTTGCGGCGCAAAGTCGAGCGTGAACACGCCGCGGCTGAGCCCGGCGACCGTGCCCACGAGCCGGTTGTTGGCGTCGCGATTGAACACCTTGGCCTCGTTCGTGCCGCTGCCGCCGGCGGCGATGAGCTGCGCGCTGTTCTGGCTGCCGCCCTTGAGGAACTGCGCGGCGTACAGGAAGCACGGCTCCGAGCGGATCGAGCTCTGGTTCCACGGCACGACCATCTGGCGCTTGCCCGTGCCAAAGTCCCAAATCTACCGAATGAAAAAAAATGGTCAGTGTCAGCCCAGGTCGGCCGCAGCAAACGGGAAGTCTGGCGTATCAATTCGCACCTCGAGCGGGTTCTCGGGTCGCCAGGAGCCCGTGAGGATCTCCTGCTTGCTGTTGATGTCGATGGCGTCGCCAGCGATGTGCGGACCGTAGATGCCGCGCACGGAGTGGCCCGCGCGGATGTCCCAGATCTGCAGCGTGTTGTCCCAGCCACCAGAGACGATCACGTTCTCGTCGTCCGGGAAAAACTTGAGCGAGAACACGCGGTTCGAGTGGCCCGCCGTGAGCGTGCCGTGGCTGCATTCCGATCAGAAACATTGGTGTGAATAACAATCTCCAAGCAGCGCCGTCCTAAACGAGCGTGGCAAAGAGCGTACCCGCCGCGCATGCACACGACCTCGGCCTTGGTGGCCTCGTCGTAGACTCGCACGGCCTGGTCTTTGCCAGCGGTCGCGAACATCGCGCCGTCCGCGCGGTAATCCAGCGCGTAGAGCTGGTTCTGGTCGTTCGTGATGGCGTGGAGGCACTTGCCGGACGTGATGTGCCAGTGCTCCACTGAGCCGTTCGAGTCTGTCCACATACATTATCCATCAACTCCCTCGGACTCTCAACCTCCACGTCATGGGTGGAAACGTACTGACGGCGAGCAGGACGTTCTTGGTCTTGGAGCTGCTGGTGAGCGGGCGGAAGCGGACGCCCGTGCAGGGCATGCCGAAGCCGTAGCTGCTCTGCGGCTGCATCAGCGTGTACGAGAGCATGCCATCATGGACGTTGAACACGCGGATCGCGCCGTCGCCGCAGCCGGCCGCGAGCAGCTTGCCGTCCGGTGAGAAGCGCGTGCAAAACACCTCGGATGGACAGTCGCTGATCGTCACGCTCGGCGCCAGGCGCTTGATGCGCTCACCTGGTGGGAGGAGTCACACATAACCTCAGTACAAGCAGAGTCGATACGCAGCCGTGATTCCTGCCTCTCCGTGGCGCGCCACAGCTCACCTTCCATCGCCATTTCGCTCCTTCCTTGATTGCCTCGTCGCTCCGCTCGGCTGCTCACGCCTGGGTCGATGTGGTTCTGGGGCGACCTTCCAGGATCGAAGGGATCATGATGAGCCGAACACATCGGATTGGTCGAAAAAAAAAGACGAAGAGATCCAAGCTCAATGTAGCCATGTTGATTTATAGGTGTACTACCTCGTCCCGAGCGGCAGGTGTACTACCGCGTCCCGAGCGGCAGCGCAACGTGAATGCGATGCGGGAGCGACACGGACCGGCGCAGTGCCGAGAGCTCTTTGGGCAAGTGGCGCGCCTTCACCTGCACGCGCGAGCGCCGCAGCTCTTCGTGGCCGTCCTGGAGCTGCTCGATCGCGCAGACGATCTCCCAGAGGGGTACGTTGTCGTCGACGTTGAGGTCCAGCGAGGAGAACAGCAGGTTCACGTCTCGCGGGAGTAACGCGAACGCCTCCATCGCGATGTGGAACTGCTCACGCGTCACGAAGAGCGCCTTCCGCATTGCCTGCACCGTGCTGTTGTTGCCGTCCGTTGGGTCTGGCCGGATCGCCTGCCGCTTGCGGAAGACCGAGTTGGCCGGCTCGTCAAAGGGCAACTGGCGGATCTCAACCTCGTCTCGAAGGGCCTGAACTACCGGATCCTCGGCGTTTGCGCCCTGAGCGTGCTCTGCCTGGTTTGGAGTCGGGAACCGATCGTCCGCTTCGGCTTCGTCGTCCTCGTCGTCAAGCCGATGCACAGCGCGCAGCTCGTCATGGCGTGGCGGCGACGTCTCGGGCACGACGGCCATGCCACAGATCGACATGTAGTCCTCCAGTGACAGCTTCTCGTACCGCGCGTACTCGACGCGCTTGGTGAGGTTTTTGAGCGCCTCTCTTCGCAGCCGCGCGAAGATCTGGGGCAATGGAATCGAGTGGAGCGCCCCGCGGCGAGCCAGATCGAAGAGCCTCTCCTGCTGGAGCTCATGGCGACGAACGCGCTCTTCCAAGACCACACCAAGGAAGTTGGCGCCGTATTTCTTCTGCTCCTTGAGCACAGTGTGGGCGTTGCCCTTGAGCGCGACGGCGATCAAGTCTTCGCTGCTGTTCGTCGATGGTGGCTCCGAGAATCGTGACCCCACCCCTGGCCGCTGTGCGGGTGAACCTGAGGCGGTCGGTCCATTCATAAAGTACACGGTGGAGTTGCTCAGATAGGTCACGGTGGCCGAATGCGGGCGGCGCTTGGCGCCTGCAACTTTCCCCACCGACTCGACCCCGGCCAGAAGAGACGCCGAGCTAGACGAGCGGGCGAGCGAGGGAGGCATCGTGGTATCCATCCGCAGCGTCACGGCAGACTTTGGACGGAAAAGCAGCGGCGGCTTGGACCGAGTTGCGGCCGATCTCGATTTCGATTTTGATTTCAGTGTTGATTTCGGCGCGACTGGCGACGAATCGTCGGCGTCAGGAGGAGCCGCAGGGTCTGGGCTGGAATCGACGGGGTCAAGCCCAAGGCGGTACGCGCGATCGAACGACGGGTTCTCAATCGGAAGAGAGTACCGCGCTTTCGGGTCCGTCCACTGAGCAGCGTGGCGCTGCACTTCGGCGTACTGTTCATTAACCTGGTTCGCGAGCGCCTGCTGCTTCCGCACCAGCCGCGCGTCGCTTTGCAGCTCGGTCTTCTTGAGCGGACTCTCCACGCGCCGCACTGGAAACGGCTGGTTGGCATCCATTGCCGCTTTCGAAGCCTTGGACTTGCGCTTGGGCGAGTTGGTGCCGATGGTCGCGTGGGAGGCCGGGGACCAGTGCTTCTTCTCTTTACTCGATGGCGACGCTTCCATACCCACATGAAGCTTTGCCTCCATCTCTTTACGGGCCTTCTCAGCATCGTACGGCTGTAGCTGTTGCATAACGTTGGCTTCGCTTGTGACGGGCGCCGGGTACGCGAGCGCCGCGGAGCTCTGCCGGAACTTGTCCGTGGTGGTCACGAGCCGTTCGCGTATCGTGTCGGTCGGCTCAAACACTCCACGCAGTGCTGCCCCGTGGTAGTCACTCTGCGCGTCGTTCTGGTAGCCGACGCGCCACTCATTCTTATGCTGTACGGCCGACTCGGGCTTGTCCTCATTATCCAGATGGATGACACGCCGGGGCACGGTCGTGTAGAGATCTTTGAGCGGCTGACTCTGGTCCAGCGCTGGTCGGATCCCGAGATGCTCTTGGTACTTGCGCCGCTCCAGCTCATCCTCGTACACGGACAGCCCATCGTGCGCAATGAGCTGCTGAGGCTCAGTGAGAAGGCGCAGCTCCTTTCGCGCGCGCGCGTCGTGTGGCTGTGTGTGGACGCGCGGCAGCTTCTTCCTCGAGGAGAGCCCATAGAGCTGCGCGCGGCGCACGGCCTCGCCGCGCTGGTGGCGCGGCGCGTCTTCCCAACCCTGCTCCTCGTCATGCAGCGAGTCCATGGGGTGCACTGACACGGAACGGAGAGCGTGGCGAGTGCGTGGTCTCGGAGGTTGAGCGCGACGAGATCACCCAATGTGTAGCCATTCTATCTTTGGATAGGTATCCTAAATTACAGTCATAGTCATTCCAAACCCTCCATCCTGACAGTTGTAGACAGGATTCATTGCATTCACTCCGTCGGGTTCACCACCATTCCCATTGTGCGAGCAGCTCATCTCCAGGAGTGTTGGCCCTCCGAGTGACTGACCAAGGAGGAAGAGGGTCATTCCACCGGACAAAGCCACAAGAGGCGGCGACGGAACCCACACAGCGCACTGGACCAGCGGGGACGCGCGAGACAGACGCAGTCGCCAACTCCCTTCGCGTGGATCGCTCCTGCCTCTCTCTCTCTCTCCCTCTCTCTTCTCGCTCTCTACCAACATGCGACGCGCGTCAGCGGCGGCGTTCGTGCTGTGCGCGGCACTCGCGCGGTGCAACGCGTTCACGGTCACGAGCGAGCCGGTGCGCTCCCTTGACTCGACGGACCCGCACCGCGTGCTCGAGCAGCGGTACGTGGTCGCGCAGCCGCTCATGGACAGTGTGATGAACCGCGAGACGCTGCAGACGCTCAAGATCGCGATTCCCGGCCGCGTATTCGTGAGCTACAACTACGACCTGAGCGACGCCGGAGCCGGGCGCGAGTGGACTGCGCCGGTCGCGACCGTGCGGTTCTCGGGCAACACAGAGGACATCTTCAAGTTCTTCGAGGTCACCAGCACGGCGCCGCACACACTTGAGGTCAAGCGCCGCGCGGACGTGCGCGGCATAGTGGACGATGCGTACCTGTTGACCGAGATCTCGATCTCGCAGAGCCACACGGTGCGGACAGTCGAGACATCGGGCTCAGGTGACGTGGTGATCGAAGACCAAGTGCTTGTGACCGACGTGCAAAGCCCCCTCAGCCTCCAGCTCTCAGGCAGTGGCGACGTGTACTTGGACTCCAAGTCATCGGTGGCCACGGCTGCTCTCCACGTCTCGTCCAAGGGAAGTGGCGATCTGTTCTGGACGGCGGGAGCACTCCAAACGCAATCCTTCAAGCTTGAGCTCAGTGGCTCGGGTGACATCACAATGCTCGGCCAAAGCATGGACACGACATCCGTGGAGGTGTCGATCGCCGGCTCGGGCGACATTTGTGTGGATGCCGCCAGCATCAACACGGGCTCGCTGTCCACGGCCACTGCCGGTTCCGGCACGATCTCTTTCTCATCGACCTCGGGCCACTGCAACAACGAAGCAATTGCCATCTTGGGCTCCGGAGAAGTGTATGTGGGCGCGATCCAGTGCAACGACGTCAAGGTCGCGATCGCCGGCGCCGGTGATGTCTACGTCCAGGCCGTGCACTCGATCTCCGGCACAGCGTGGGGCTCCGGCGACATCAAATTCGTGGGAGTGACGCCGCAGCTGATCTCCGACCGGTACGACGCGAACGTGTTCTCGACCGAGCAGAGCAAGAAGTACAAGCCGATCGCCAAACACGAGGACCGGAACAAGCAAACCATGTGCAAACCCAAAATCCTGCCGTTGCGCAAGGCCGTCCACGTGCGTGGCGCGTTCTGGGAAGGTGCGTTGGGCAGCTCGTCGGCCGTGCTTGGCCCGCTCGTGTTCTTTGCGCTGCTGTCGCTGTGCTACTTGCGATGCCAGCGGAAGCGCACGCGTCGCGACTCACGCCCGCGCGTGCCACGCTTCGCGTCGTACCACCAGCCGAGCGCACAGGAGCTTCAGCCGCTGCAGCCCCAGTACCCGCCGATGGCGTATCAGCCCCAGCAGCAGTACCAGCCACACCAACAACAGCAGCAGCAGTACCATGTGCAACCACAGCAGCAGGCCCAATCGAATAGCCAGGTCTACGTCTAACTAGGCTCTAGGGGAGGCATTAGGCAAGGAAGGCATGTGTCCGTGGGTCCACTTCACGCGCATAGTACACGGAGGTTGTTTCGTCCATCATCAAAGCGCGTGCCGCGTTCCAGTCCATCCATCGCCCCACAGCCGAGGGCCAGATCACAAAGAGTGGGAACACCCGCCATTCGAGAAAAATGATGATTCCGACTGGCTCCTCCCACATTCCAAACTTTTTTCTACCCGGAACACGGTGATCCGCTCGTTATTCTCTCAGAATAGGGTAGTGAATGAGACCTGATTTGATACAAAATGTACCGTAAAATAGAAAATGTGGACAAAGATCGGGGATCGAGCGAGTGATGGTCTAGGTGCGTGTCGTCCCAAGCATCACAGACAAACAAAGTGCGGCGGCCCTGTCTCCAGTTTCTTCCCAACGGCAGTCAGCTGAAGCAAAGGCCAGGAAACCCCTGCCGTCGGCGCGCTCTCCTTTGCTTGCTCGCTCATCGAACTCCATCAGTTTGCAAGCGCCGGGTTCCCCCACATCACTACCCAACCGAATCATGAAGCTCGCGATCCCTGCGCTCGCGCTCGCGCTGGCGGCGGTCGACGCCTTCCGCGTAGACGTCTCGGACGTCGCGCCGCCCGCCGATATTCTGGGCGAGCACCAGGAGCTCGAGCGCACGTTCAAGGTGTACAGCGAAGACGCGCTCGAGAAGATCAGCGTCGCGATCGCCGGCCCCGTGTTCATTGCGCACAAGGAGAAGGAGTCGCCGGCCGTCGCGGAGGTCGAGACGCCTGAGCCCACGACGGCGGAGCCCTCGACGGAGACGCCGACCGTGACCCCGGAAGCCTCGACGCCCGAGCCCACAACGTCGGAGCCCACGACGCCCAAGCCGACGAAGGCGGTGCCGGTGGTCATCGTCATTGACGATGGCTCGGAGGACGGCTCGGAGGACGGTTCTTGGAGCAGCTCCGGCTCGGGCTCGTCGTCGAACGACACGATCGTGTTCCCGGACGGCGCGCTCGCGCTCCACGCCGCGAGCCACAAGGAGAAGCTGGTCGCGACCGTGACGATCTCGGGCAACTCGTCGGACTTGCTCCAGTTGGTCGACATTGTGCCGTACAAGAAGGACGAGGCCGACGGTTTCCGCCTCACGTACAAGAACAAGGACGCGTTCACCGAGGGCTTTGTGCTCACGCAGATTGAGCTCGCGGACAAGCACGCGCTTCGCCACTTGAACAGCGAGATCGCCTCGGTCGTGCACGTCGCCAGCAACGTGCTCACGCAGGACACGAAGAAGTCGATCAAGCTCTGGGTCTCGGGCCCGACCAACGTGTTTGTCGCGGAGGAAGGCAAGATCGAGGCCGAGAACGTCGACCTCGACGTGGCCGGCAGCGGCAGCATCCAGCTTATCGCCGGTTCGCTCAAGCTCGATGGCGAGCTCAGCGCGAGCGTCGCTGGCAGCGGCTCGCTCGCGGTCCACGCCGACAGCATCAAGACTAAGGAGGTCACGACTACGGTCTCGGGCTCGGGCAACCTCTTTGTGGTCGCCAAGAACCTCGAGGCAGGTGACTTTTCCGGTTCGGTGTACGGCTCGGCCATCGCCAGCATCGTTGCCACCGAGGCCGGTCGCGTCGAGAACCAGAAGCTCACTGTCGCCGGCACCGGCGCCGTGTACGCCGGCTCGGTGGTTGCCGCCAAGTCGAGCGTCGACGTCTGGGGCTCGGGCCAGGCCTTCGTGCAGGTCACGGAGAAGCTGAAGACCTCGGTCTCGTACTCGGGCGAGGTGTACTACGTCGGCGCCAAGCCCGCCGAGATCAAGTCGAGCAGCTGGTTCTTCTGGCGCTCGCCCGTGAAGCCGGCCGAGTCGGACAAGTCGGTCGTCCACGAGGTCGTGGCCGCGCCGGCGGTCTACCCGGCGTACGTTGCGCTCGAGCTCAAGGAGGTCCACCACGAGAACGAGCCGCGCGTCAAGCTCGTCGACGCGAGCCAGAGCGTGAGCCTCGCGGCGCTTACGACGCACCTGCGCACGGTCGCGCACGGCCCGAACGGCTTTTTGATCTTTGGCGGCGTTGCCGTCGGCCTCGTGGCCGTGGCCATGGCGGCGCAGAGCTACCAGCAGCACCGCGTGCGCCGCCACTACACGCCGCTTGTCTAAGTCACTCGAGGAGCAGCAATCGCCGTGGGCACCATGCCCATTTTTGATCAGCTTATTCGTCTCCCGTTGCAACAACAGCCAGCGCCAGCACCGGTGGACTGAGCTCAATAGTCAATCACACTTTGGTTTTGGGAATCGTATCACTGCGAGCTCATCAGTTCATGTGTTGCTGACGGTGTACTGTATGACAGAGAGCGAGAGAGAGAGAGCGAGGCTGATGCTGTCGCAGGCGACGGACGGCGCGGCCGTACGCGGTCGCAACCCATCGCTGGGTGGCGACGGGTGCGAGCTGCGTGGCGACGGCGCGACATCTTGTGTGCTTCAGTTGCGTGAACTGAGACTGATCGGTTTTGATGCGTGGAAGGGGTACGAACTTTTGACCAGTGGCTACTCGTCGGACTGCGAGGGGCTCGGTGAAGTCAAACGCGGTCAAAAGTGAGCGCACAGATCCAACGTCGACAAATATTCCCGACGTGGCATGTTGTCCGTACACATGGCTCGGCAGAACGGGGAAACACGGTTTTCGCGCAGCTTTATTAGCCACTTGCAGATTAGGTTTAGGTGTATATGTCACACTTGAGCACCTTTACCTATCCCTTCCTGGCGAAAACCCCATGAGAGGGAAACAGCATCAATATTCCCTCGAAGCAAGTCAGCACCAATCACACCCGAAACACGTGGGCGATCCTGGTTTTGATTGGTTGTTCCTGATCAGCAGCAATTTAATTCCTCTTGATTGGTTGAAATTAGTCCAATTTGGCCTACCCCCTACAGTGTCGGTCTGGCGTTCCAAAACACCCAAAATTGCACTGGCTCGGATGCAAACTGTGGTCCGGAACAGGAGCAGAAAAAGAAGAGGGAGGGAGCGAGGTCGCAGGAGACCTGTGAAAAAAACGCCATCGGGATCGACTCGCCGCGCCCAACACAGACACCACCTCGACCATTTCCAACACACCAACAACACCAACGCCGCTGGCGCGACGGACCACCAAACGCCAACCGCGGCGACCATCCCTCCACTGCCTTCGGCGCGGCGCTTCCTCTCCTCCCGTGCGCGTGTAAAGCAGCGTCCTGACGGTGATAACGCGTCTCCACGTCCGTTCGGGTGAAGACTGTCGAGGCGTTCTCTTTTGTTCCCGTCTCGTTTTCTTTTCTCTCCCCGATCGTCGCATTTCCAACGAAGGGCGGCCGAGCGCACACTTCCAACAAAACCCGCAATCCCAACAATGACGACTTCCTCCTCCCACCGGCGGCCGCGTCCTCGCCGGCTCGCGAAAATGGCCGTCGCGACCGCGCTCGTCGCGGCGCTGCTGCTCGCGCACGCGCCGTCCGCTGCCGCGCGTTTGACCGACGACGACCTCGTGGACGCGCCGGCCGCCGAGATGCCGCCTTTGAACGGCGTCACGCTGCGCGCGCGCCACCTGCAGACCTCGACGTCGGCGTCCTCGGGCTCCGGTTCCTCGTCCTCGACCACGACGGCGCCGCGCACGCGCGCACCCAAGTTCACGCTCGAGACGGACCCGGGCGACTACCAGAACGTGGGCACGGTCGCGCCCATCCCGGAACAGACGTTCTTTGGACTGTTCCCGACCAAGAAGGTGTACCTCGCGATCGGCATGGGCTTCCCCGCGGTCTTTCTGCTGTACAAGCTGCTCATGGCGTGCTGGTTCTGCACGGCCGGGCGCCGCAAGTTTGCGCGCGAAGACCGCGCGCACGAGCAGAAGATGCTGCTCGAGCGCGAGGAGCTCGAGCGCGCGGCGGCGGTCGCCGCGGCCGCCGCGCAGGCGCAGGCCAAGGAGCTGGAGCTCGAGGCGCAGCACCAGCAGAGCTACGCGCAGCAGCACGGCGCCGTGGCGGCGCCCGTCGTGAGCAAGGGTAGCGTGTCCAGTAAGTTTTGGGTCGAGGAGGAGCTCCAGGCGTGGCGGCTCGACTTCCAGCAGCTCAAGCTCATGAAGTGCCTGACGCTGACGCCCAACCAGAAGCGCCACGTGCCCGGCACGACCACGACCACGGGCCCGGCGCTCGGCGAGGTCTGGCTCGCCACGTACTACGCCATGGACGCCGACAACAACCAGCGCATGGTCGCGCTCAAGTGGATCTCGCCCAAGCTCGTGAACACGGAGGTGCAGCAGGAGAAGCTCAAGGAAGAGATCAAGCGTCAGGCCAAGCTGCGCCACCCGAACGTCGCGGCGTTCATTGGTATTGCGTGGTCCCCGGAGACGAACCTCGTGGCCGTGACCGAGTACATGCCGCGCGGCGACCTGCGCCAGTGGCTCCACCGCACGTCGGCCAAGGAGGCCGGCCGCTGGACGCCCGCGAAGGTCAAGATGCTGCTCGACATTACGAATGCGCTCGTGTACCTGCACTCGTTCCAGCCGCGGCTCATCCACGGCAACTGCAACTCGCGCAACGTGCTGCTGAACGACCGCATGGAGGCCAAGCTGAGCGACTTTGGCGCGCCCAAGGACTACCTGAGCGAGCGCGAGATCAATGCCTACAAGGAAGTCGGCTCGGGCCGCTGGATCTCGCCCGAGGCGCTCATCGGCCGCGAGGGCGCCGAGCACGTCAGCGACGCCACGGACGTGTACTCGCTGGGTATCCTCATGGTCGAGATGGACACGCACCAGCTGCCGTTCAACGACCTCATGCAGGCCGACAAGTCGCAGCTGCCCGAGATCGACGTGCTGCAGCTCATCTCGAACGGCGCGCTCACGCCGACGCTGTCGCCCACGTGCCACCCGCGCATCCAGGCGCTCGTGCAGGCATGTACAGCATACAACCCGCAGAAGCGCCCCAACAGCCGCGAAATCGCCAAGACGCTCCAGGGCGTGCTCGCCGACATCAGCGGGCAGGGCCAGCGGTCGTAGAAACGGCTGGAACCGTATGCGTGCGTGTGGCGTGAAATGAAGAAGACGACGACGAGAGCCCTTTCCAATTTATCGGGACGCGATGGGTGTGGCAGAGATAGCCCGCGGCGAATCCTTAGGGGTCCTTTTTTTTTGTTGGCGCCATCGCTCTTGCTCACACCCTCGCCACCCAGTTCCCAACCGCGTAGCGTAGACACAGTATGCAAGTAATCATTTCCCTTCCCTTTTTCTTCCTTCTTTCCCTTCTTCACGCAGCTAGAAAGATTGAGTGGATTGGATGATATATCTGGTTTCGCTCAATGAGACTGGTGACGAAATGACGGAAGAGTTAGCTGAGTCCATTTATTACTTCTCTTTATTTCGCTCCGTTATCGTGGAGCAGGAGCAAGCAGAACGCGTCCAGTGCGGCGTACGCGATCTGTTGCTTCGACAGCGGACGCTGTTCCCAATCGCTGCACTGCTCGGACTTGTCCAGCGGCAGCCCGAGCTCTTGCTCCACGAGCGCGCTCAGCCCTGTCTGCGGGTGGTCCGTGGCCAGATCCACCACGTTTTGGATCTCGTCCACGTCAAAGCACGTCGAGTCGGGGAACGAGAGTCTCAACCGCTGGAGATCGCCGTCCAGTCGGAAGCCGAGCTTGAGGATCGCGTCGTTGTCGAAGAGGAACGCGAGCAGCTCCTCGAGGTCGTCCATCTCGAGCGCGAGCAGGTCGAACAGGAACACATGCGAGTCGCACGCGATCTGAAGCAGCGCGCACCGTGTGAATAGCGCGGCCTCGTGCTGAGCGGGAAGGGGCTTCTTCGCGTGGCGATGCGTAGGGCGCCACTCGGCGTCTAGCGCGATCCGCTTCATGTTGTCTTCGTACATGAGCACTTCGTACGCAAACTGCAGCGTATCGTCGTCGTCCACGAGAATGATGTGACTCAGCGGGACTGGCAACTGTAGGTAGTTGCGAGGCTCAAGGGAGGCCTTGTCGCTTGAAACAAGTTCAGGACGTTCCTCGGATGCAAACCAGACAGCGTGCGCCATGAGCAGCGGCAGGAACTCGGCCTCGTGCTCGAGTTTGAACTCGACAATCGCCCGTCGCGCGCACCGCATCGAGGCATTCGCCTCGCTACCATTGTCTTCTTGCTCGAGCCGGACGACTTCGCGGATGAAAGTCGCGCGGGATTCAGCGAGCTGCTGCAATTGAGCCGCCTCACTGAGTTGTTCAGAGGACCACGCTGGCTTGAAGTACTGAAGCACGAGTGCGTCGTTCTCGAGCACGAATAGCTGCGCGAGTGTCGGTGTGAGCACAGCCGCGCTATCATGCGAGCATAAAGCTGGCCGGCTGAGTAGAAACGCCACGATCTTTTCCGTGTTGTTGCCCCGATCGAGAAGCGCGTTGTCGCAGTACGTCAGTACTCGATTGAGCCCGCCAGGCCGGCTCACAAGGTCCAGCGCATCGTCGAGCTCCTTCAGGACGTGGATACTGAGCTGGTCCAGCTCGTCCAGGCACTCATCCACGTGGTGGGGCTTGATATCACTCGGTGTGAGAGGCGCCAACGCGAATAGCTGCTTTGCGATCTTGCTCTGCGCACGGAACGGAAGACTCACGGCGGGCAGTGCACACACAGCGCGGACGACAAAGTGGACGGGGTCAGAAGTCGACTGGAGAGCCTTCTGGATCGCGTCGGTTGTGGCTTCTCGTTGGGACTTGTCCACAACCGTTGACGTAGCCTCAACAAAGTGCTGCAGGAACATCAGGGGCGTGTGCGCGGATGGATGGAGCGCCCAGTACTCGATCGCCGCGCTGTTCGACTCGTAGGCAGCTGAAGTGGATGTGGTGGATTCATCGTCACGAATGTGGCTGAAATCGTCCTGCAACTCGGCAAGACGCTCGACAAAGCCCCGGCGCAAGTGTAGCATCTTGAGCGCTGGCCGACAAGACTCGGTCGACGATGGTGCGCGGCGATCCTCTCGGTTTGCTCCTTTGCTTCGCGTGCACTTAAAGAAGATCTCACGGATGAGCGACGGATACACCGGTACGTCGAGAAGGAGACCACTTGTTTGAAAGTCACGCAGCAGTGCGATTGCCTCTTGTACGCTCTCACAGCGCAGACAGCATTCCAACACCGCGAGGTCCGTCGTGGCCGTTCGAGGCAGCCCCTGTGCGACGATTGCGCGGACCACGGCTTGCACGCCACGGGCATTCTGACTCGCGGCGCACGATGCCGACATCTCTTCGAGTAGCTTGTGCTTGTCTTCTCGCGTGAGCATTGGGATTTGGTGGAGTAGCACGTCGATGCCCTGGTCATGGTCACGCCCGTGCATCTTCGCGATGTCCGACAACATACGCGTGGAGAAGACAACTCCGTCTTCGCGAGCGAACTGGAGCAACTCAACGATGTGGCTTGGGTCCATTGCCAGACACGCACCGCGGATGTACTTGCGGTACAAGAGCTGGTCGCGGACAAAATCCTTCGTAGTTGCATCCAAGAACGCGTCCCAGGCCTGAGCGGCGTCGTTGCACGCCAAGAACGTCTCCACGATTGCTGCGTACGTCGCACTGTTTGGAGCGAGTTGTGGTTGTGGGGGCACGCTGATACCTTGGTCGCCTGCTGCGTCACCTCCGATGACCCAGCCGTTGACAGCGATCTCCCGCATGGCGTCCAGAATGACAACCACGTCATCCTTGCGCTTTCGCTTGCGACACTGGTGGATCAGAGTTTCGAACTCGCTCCTGCGGAAGCCACGCAATCTACCATCAACACCGTGCCCACGACGCCGTTTTTTGTCGGATGAGAGAAGAATACGTACGTGGAGATAGCATCCCCCTGGAGATGGCGTTCAAGCAGTCTGTCGATGGCGTGGTGCATCACAGCGTGGCGAGCCGTTTCAGACACGTGACGAGCACATCCGAGCGCGCTCAAACCCCTTGTGTACAAAGTCAACATCATGCTTGTCGCGAGTTTGATGGCCTCGACGTCGGTCTCGGTGACAAGCCCTCTCGTGAGCCAGTCCCGGAGCACTTCGTCGGCGTTGTCGATCCGCTGCAGAACGCGCTGAAGTGCGCGCAGAATGGGCTGCTGGCCCCTCCAGTCGACAGCGGTGTCGCACATTTGCTGTAGAATAAGGGTCGTGACCGCGCCGTCGCGGCGCTTTGCGCACAGCTCAATCGTGCGCACGTACAGCGAGTCGTCGAACACGCCGTCGCGGCGCGCGTGATCCATGAGCTCGAGGCACGTCGCCACAGGCACTTCATCCGAGAACCCGATCGCACGAATCACCGTAAGAAATACGACGAGATTCGGTCGAGACGTTGTGCTTGAAGCGCGCATCTCCTCGTAGCGCTGCAATGTCCAGATAAGGCTATCAGTTTCCTGCGTGCGAGCCAACCACAGAGAAGATAAACGCACCTCGAACGCACTCGCGACGTCGCGACTACGGGCCACGACGTCGATCAACGCCGTGTACGCAAACACGTCAGGCGTGTACCCGAAGGCCTTGAGCATCTCGATAGCGCGCTCTGCCTCGGCGCGGGAGCTAGCACGCTGTGCCGACGTCACGATCGTGTTGAGCGCGTACGTAGCATCGAGCTGCGGCTGCGGCGCGATCGCGAGGGAAGTGTCGCCGGCGCGCTTGAGCTGCTCCATCCACGCGACAAACGCGAACGCCTTCTCGATTGCCACGTCATTGCGCTGCCCACTCTTACGCACACCAGTCTTCATCCATCTATACAGCAAGATGCGAGAACGGTGAGCGAGTGCTCCTACCGTGTGTACCCATGTCCTTTGCATCGACCCTACTTGAAAATAGGCTTGACAAACGCTCGCGTCTCCACAACTTCGTCTCCACGCTGCAGCGCCGCCACGAGCTCCCGTGTGATCAGGTCGTTTTGCCAGGCGAACGTGTGCATTGTTGCTTCGTCTTGCGCTGCGTCTTGCGGCGCGAGTCGCGCGTCTGTTGTGGTCATCTTGTGATTTGAAAGTGATCCAGACTTGGGAAGATCATGGCGAGGGAGACCATCACTCACCGATAGATAATGGCATGTCACTAAAGTAGATAGTTAGCTTAGTTCAGCGCGCGTTCTGGGAATGTTCGGTGTGGAAAGTGTAACAAGCATGTTTTCATCGGTTAGGAACACAACATTGAAGTACCAGAGTGATGGTCCGGCATGGTTTGCCATCCCAGAGCAGAAAAGGGAAACGAGCGAAGGCGGCGAAGGGCAAGGAAGGACGCCATGAAGGAGGCGCGCGCGTCTTCTCGGTGCGATTTCCCACAGAACGCGTTCGCGCTGCTACCGCTGCCGGTGCTCAGTGAAAGCGGCGCGTGTGCGGACCACGTTTCGCTGCGAGTCGTCTCGGATGGCCCAGTGGAAGTCGAGGAAAGCGACGAGCCAGTCGACTCGTCAAGCGACCACTCCATGGTGGTTCTCCAGTTGAATCTCGCGCACACGGAGCTCCGCGAGACGATCGAGGCGCTGTATCACGCGATTGAAGTTCACGAGAAGGAGGCGACGGCGCTGCGGCGCGAGAACGCGCGGCTGCTCGAAAGCCAAGAGCGAGTGAAATCGGAAGCGTTCAAGACCGTGGAGAAAGTCCGCGAGAAGCTGCAGACGCGCGACCACGAGATGATGCAGATGCAGCAACGAGTGAGGGGGATTGAAAGACAAAAGGTGAGGGTTTGGCGGTGCTAGTTCATGCGATGCGTTGCTGTCGCGCGTGGATGATATCTGACGGGATGCGTGTGAACTACTGTGAAGGAGCGCATCCATTCCGAGTTGGCGGAGCTGCAACTCAAATTGGAAGAACGAGATTCGACCATCGTGATGCTTGAAGAAACGATACAGCAGCAACAGAATCAGCAAGATCAGTTGGAAGGGGCATCCAGTGATAGGGTAGAACTGAAGCGGCTGGTCGAACTGTGGGCTTGCAAGGAGCGATCCGTCGCTGAAAATACGGTACTGGGAGCCTTCGTAGTGATACTCTCGGCTTGTGAACTCAAAACGCAACGCAAAATGCACAGGAGCATGTGCGCGCAGCAACCAGTGGCGTCCAGCGGCTTGCAGGCCAGTTGCAGACCCAACTGAAGCAAAGTGAGCCTTGTTCTAGCGACACACACACAGGGTTGGACTAGGACTAGGCCTATTCACGTTTACTGACTCCGTGAAACGAATTCAGTGCAGAGTGAATTGCTCGCAACGGAGAAGGTACGAAGACCACAAACTTGGAGGTGATGAACATATCTTACTCTGCTGGATTGTGACACAGGACTACGAAGAATATCGAGGCTACCTAGCTCACCATAAATGCGCTCGAAATATCGACCAATTTGGGGCGCGAGAAAGAGATTCCTCCAGCAGTGACGATCGGCGCGAACTAAGAAATCGAATCGTCATGTTGGAAAGCAAGAAGCTCGAGGCCACCACTGAGATTCAGGTGCTAAGAACGAAATGCAGCGAGTTCGACAAGAGCGTTCAGCATCTAAGATCTCAGAATGAACAAGCACGCGCAAAAGAAGACGCGGCTCTCAAGCTCATCACCAAGTACGAAGAATCAGCGTCTGATGGTACTCAAACAATTGCAGAGCTCCAGGAATCTCTTGTCAAGCTGTGCGATCAGTTGGCACAGGAACGAAAGGAGCACATGGACCAACTGGGCAAAAAAATGCGAGCGGCTCTCGAATCGGAAACGAGGCTGAAACAAGAGCTGGCAACTCTGCGGGATGAGTTGACACAAACAAATCAAGATCTCGATATTGTGCGTGAAGCTAACACCAAGACGGCAGCGCTTATTCGCCCAACCGACAACCCGGAATTGGCGGGACCAACCAACCTTCTCTCCCCGGCGAAAAGAAATCAAGGTGTTCCGTCAGGTCTTGCCTCTCCAGTCTCATCGAACAACCTGGCTACTACGACGGAGTTGCCCAATCCTGCGAATCGTTCGCATGGCTCGTTGCGCAACATCATCGAAGATAATATGCCGAGTTCAAAGAACAACAAGAAAGTAATCGGCCAGAAGCGAATTCGAGAGAGCAACTCAAGTGGAGAAGTCGCCAAGCCGACTTCCTCGTGTGGACTGTGCAACGAAGAGCCGTTCGGATTCATGGTGCGGTGCCAGAAATGCAAGGATCCGTTTCATGCCGGATGCGTAAAGAACAGTGGCACCGGTGCAAAGAAGCGCATCGGCCATATCTTCAAGTGCAGCAAATGCGCTCCACTTCGACCAACGAAAGTCGCACGTCAAGACGGAACTACATTGTCGATCAAGCCAGTCATACCTGAAGACGAAACAGCTAAACCACCGCGCGCAAGAGCTCCACCGTTATGTGTCACACCCAGCAGAAACCCAGGACTCATCACACGACCAACGCTTCCAAACACTGACTCGTAGCGGTGGAGGAGCCTTCATTACCATCACCGAAATCGCTTGAAGCAAATGTTGCTGCCGTGTTCGTCGTACTCTTGCTTCGACACACTTCTGGCCGACGCCTGCTCGCTTGTTGCGAAAAGAGAACACCCGTCGACTGCAGTGGAGAGAGGGCTATCATTCACGAGAGAGAGAGAGAGAGGGAAGCGTTAGTTACACAGCATTCCAATAAAAAAGCAAATACTCACTCATCGGGCGTCAGGATTCGGATACCGTATTCGTTGGGCACCAGCGGCCGCAGATCTCGCTCAAGCCGGTCTCGAAAGTTGCGGAACTTGGTGTTTCCGCCGACCAGCAATATATTCTCCAACAGCGTGGAGTGCACGTCGACGGGGCACGCGTTTACGCTCTGCATAACCGCTTCCGCGAGCCCGGCCTGGTCGATCCCGATGTCCGACGGGTGGAAAAGAACCTCCGGTACCGTGACCATCTCGACGCCCATCTCCAGCGCCTGTTCTTCGTCGTCGTTCCCAGCTCCTGGTCCCACACGATCGGCACGAAGACGTCCGTGGAATGATCGCACAAAGTCCGGCAGCACCCAGTGCTTCCTCGCCGAGCGGTTCCGGTGAAAACGCGTCATGTCGCCTTCCAAGTCCATCGAGCAGTAACAGAGAGCCTCCTTCAACTCGTTGATCACGGTCGACTCGTCCATGACATTCCACTGACGGTACGAGACAACCTCCTTCAAATAGTTCGTGAGCAGCTTGCCGCCGACGTTGATCCGCTTGACCGCCGCGTGGAGCACGTGGCCGTCGATGATCGGCACAATGTGGGTGAACGAGAAGCCCGAGTCGATCACCAGTTGGCACGACGACCGGTGGAACGCGCGCCAGTCGTCGTCGCCCTCTGCGACGGGTTGTGCGCTGGTACTGGCGTCACTCGTCGCGTGTTGGCGCTTCCGTTTAGGCGACGGCTCGACTCGCGTACCGCTCTGCTGGCGCGATTGCTCGGCGTACGAGAGCACGCACATCTCAGCGGCGCTCACGCGCGCGTGGGCCGCAAAGCCGAACTCCTCGAACACGACCTGGTCCATGGTCTCGCTCAGCGCGGCGGGCGCAAACAGTGGCGCGGTCGCTACGAGCGCGTGGTCGTGCGGGTTCACGTGGAGCATCTTGTTCGAGAAGAGATGGGACCACAAGTCGCTCTCGATGTTCCAGTTCACACAGTAGCCCCTGTATCACACACACGTATGTCAATCCCACCACTATTCCCTCACTAACGTGCAGCGCCATTGCATTGTACGAACCTCTCGATGGGCCGCACGTAGTGGAGCTTGGCGCGCTGGCGCTCCTTGTCCAGCAGCTCCTTGCCAATGAGCTGCGCGCCGCTGGCCGCGCCAGTCGTCGCGATCTGGTTGGCCAGCGTCACCGTGACGCCGCGCGAGGGCGCTGCATGCTTCCCTGACTTGGCGCCGCCGTTGTGGACGCGCGCGGCCTTGAGCGTCGCGCCGCCCACGTCCAGCGCCACGACCGGAAGTGGCGCCATCGGGGATTTGTTGCTTGCTCTTTCCGAGTGGCATCCAAGGCTATACTGAGAAATAGGTTTCTTCTTAGATGCATACATCTGTATTTAATGGGTTCATTCATGACTATGAAAGTCATTTTGAGATACCTTGACACCACTCGAGTCCTGATCAGTGCGACGAGGTGAAGAGGAAACACTCCAAGGAGAGAGGAAGCCAAACGGCGACATCTCCGCCGCCGCCGCCGCGCGTCGCCCCCCATCTTCTCCCCCATATCACCCTCTCTCTATCACTATTCGCCTCCCGCAGTGAGCCTGCCGCCATCGCCATGACGTCGATCGGGTGCGGCACCAGCGACGCCAGCGGCGCACCGCCAACGCTCGCCGAGGCCTTCGAGCCTACGGCCGTCAAGCTGTACGTTTGCGTTTGCTCTTCGCCTTCCCTCCCTCGTGTGGTGGGGCGCAGTCTAACGTGCTGTCTGTCTGTTTCTTGGTAGTGCGAATATCTGGATGGCGATCACGGACGCGCGGTGCGCGATGAGCCGCGTGGTGGACGAGACCGCGCCGCAGGAGCTGGGCAAGCACGCGAAGACGCTGCGGGAGGAGCTCACGCGTCTCGACGATCTCGTGTTCAGCAGCATCGAGGTCATGGACGACTTGATCACGCTCGTGCGGGACGACCTCGCGGGCCGCGCAGAGCCGGCGAGCGGCGTGCTGCCGGTCAACACGCTCGATGACTATATCAACGGAGCCGCGAAGTTGCCGACGGTGACCGTGCATCGCGGCGTCCAGACCGACGAACGCATCGGGCAGGCGGCTGTCGTGATGCCGTCGCCCTCGCCGATGGCCGTTCACCTCAAGCCGGTGCAGATGTCGTCGATCAAGATGTTTGATCTGCTGCGCGGCCTTCATCGCCAGCGGGACGCGAAACCGAAACTAGAAGTCAAGACCGAGACGGTCGTTTCCCCCGCCAGGAAGAAGAAGCGTACGCGGTCCCCGGCATCTACGGACGGCGAGGAAGATCGTGACCAGTCGAAGCGCGAGCATCGTCGCGTGCCGTCGGAGAAGTTCCAGAACCGCCGAGCGATCGCTGTCCACGGTGCTCGAGAGCGGCTCAATCTGCGGGAGTACGCCGTGGAGTTTGAAGGGCTGAGCGAGAACGTGTGGCTCGAAGCGCGTCGTGCACCGCCCGCCGTGAAAGCTATGATCGAGGACTACGCGCAATCGTTGCGCAACAAGCGCCACCGTGAAAAGGTCAAGGTTTCGGCGGCAGGGGCGGCAGCAACAACGGCACCCGCGAGAAGCAGCCCTGTGGATGACGACGACGCAGACAACGGAGACGACACGGATAGCGGTTTGGAAGCGGATGGAATCTACATTGTCGAGAAGATTGTCGACCACCGTATCCGTTACGGCAAGAAGCAGTACTTCGTGAAGTGGGATGGCTACGATACGGATGAGAACACGTGGGAGCCAGCCGCCAAGCTCCGATCCGAAGTACGCAGCATCGTGGACGACTATGAGCGGGAACTGGCAAATGTTGGTGGACAGGCCAAGCACAACGTAACGGCATCCAAGGCGAGCAACAATGGATCGGGGAAGACAAAGCCTGTCGCCCTCGGTCGACCGTCCAATCCAAAGGCGCTCACAAAATCGGCAACTGTGAGCAGCTCGGCCGAGTTGCTGCAACGGTCAGGCAAGATCCCCAAGGTGCAGTTCCTGATCAACGACAATGAAACAGACGATGATGACGAGGTCGAGGATAGCGACATCGAGCGGCTCGCGAAAAGCGATGACGAGGAGGAGCAGGAGGGCGAAGAAGAGGACGAGGATGGGGACGAGGTCATCGTTGGAGGCGGGAGGGTGCTTTTTGCAGGCAAAGGATACGGTTCGAACGGTACGCAACGACCCAAGAGACCGCTGTCTCCACAGATTGAGTAACCTGCCGGAAAGGAGTCGTCAAGTAATGCATGGTATGCGTGAAGTCAATGCGTGCGTTCGGTTTTTCGTATTCGGCTCTTCATCGTTGTCAGAGGCCGTCAGAGGCTCATGGTCACCACAACGGCGGAACTTGCACGCCATCGGTGTCCCGTACGGAGGAATGCGAATCGAACCGAGTATAAAGGCGTAGTGGATCACTGAAGTAAGGTAACCGTCGTTGTCGAAGGGAGCTGTGATTTTGCCGATGAACGTTTTGTGACGGGCCCGATCTGCTGACACCCCAAGATACGGAACACATTCTGTCCGTAATTTACTTTGTAAATGCGGCAATTTTTTCTGAGCCCCCTCACACTGTTGAGGGCACACTTGAGTGCACCGAGACTAAAATTTGTGACAGCGCAATATTTCCGTAAAATTCAAAATGTGTTTGTATAAATGTGACGCGCACACATTCTGTGCACTACGATAGAAAATGATATGAATACGCATGATCAAGCGGAGACCTCGCCGGCGTCGTCGGCCGGCGCGGCCTTGACCACGACGAACACGGGCTCCCGCTTGGGCGTGGGCTTGACCTCAATCGCTTCGTACGCGTTCGTGGCGGCCTTCTGGACGGTCTCCGTGGCCGTCGGGTGCGTGACGCCGTAGTCAAACACGCTCGAGGCTGTGATGGTCTTGGGCGTCGCGCCGAAGTAGCTCACATCGCCCAGGAAGAACGACGCGACCGTGAGGCTCTCGGCGGCCTGCACGAGGATGTCGCTGCTGCCCACGAGGTTCACGAACGTGTTGGCGCACGCGATCGACGCCGTGGACACGTTGCCCGAGCCGACGACCACGACGTTCTGGTTCTTGCACGCGCCGTCGCGCGCGAGCGTGACCCGACCGGCGCCGGCGATGGTCGTTGAGATGTTGTGCGCGGTGAGGCGGTCACTCTGCGTGACCACGTGGCCGGCGCCGCCAGAGACCAGCGACGAGAGTGTGCCGTCCACGGCGATCTGGCCAGCCACGACACCGATCACGCCGTCGCCGTCGAGGGTCGTCTCGAACGCGTCGGCGACCGAGACCGACTTGGCGAGCAGCTGGACGTCGCCCGAGCCCGTGAGCGTCACGCCGAGTGAGCCGAGCGACAGCTTCGTGAACGGAGAGCCGGCGTACAGGCTTCCGGAGCCGGTCAGCGCGAGCCCCACAGTCGCAGTGCGGTCGTTCTCGGCCAACACGTCGCTGCCCACCACAACGTCCGAGCTCCACGCCGTCGTCACGTTCCGCAGCGCGTGCTTGCGAGAGACAAACACCTGCGTGAGCACGTGGCCCTGGCCCTCGAACGCGTCGTTCAGGAAGTGGATCTTGACGCCGGACACATCCGTCTTATCGGCGTTTGCCGGAACGTCGGCGTCGACGACTTCGATCGCGTCGAGCAGGTCCCGC
>JAADWV010000512.1:0-23998 GCA_023336295.1 Pythium folliculosum | reverse complement strand
TGGACCACACCATTCAAGTGATCGCCGCTGATCGCGGCGAGGCGCTAAGCCGCGCCCGCTCCGCTTCGCTGCGCTAGAGCGCTCCCTAATCGCGACCTCCGCTTCGCTGCGGTGCTCCAGAATAGATAGCATGTCCTGGACAGTGTTGCGTTCATCGAGTGCATGTTCCACAAAGTGGCAATTAGGATCGACCTAATTGCAGATTGACTTGCCACTTTGTCGGAGGTTTGCTATCCATGGCATCTGATAAATATACTGGAATATGGTACGATCAAATCCAACTCAGATGTCGGACTTTTGATCATATCCCCCCAAACCCATGAGCAGGCAGTCATGGCCAAAACAAGGCCATCATCTTCAACAACAGGTTTTCATTTCTTGTCCATCGTACAACAGGTATCAATAGCTACAGGGGGCAACAGGCAGTTCAATAGAAAAACAACAGGTTTGAATATCTTCCCCCTCCCGGTATCCAAGGCACTTCAACAAGCAGCACCAGTGGCATGGCTTCGCGCATCACAGGCGCGACCTGGAGGTGGTCTGGACGACAGCAATGGTAGGTGGCGGTGCGGGGAGGCGCGTGGTTCCAAGTTGTCTGAGCTCCTTGATCATCACTCTTTCGTCCGGAGGAGATCTTTGAAAGGTCACGAGGGGGCTCCAACACGCCAAAAAGCAACAGGTGCCATGGCGGTGGCGCCCGCGCGCACGCGCAAGCTCGTCCACTGGCTCAACTCGCTGCCGCTCGCGTCGTGTCTGCTGGTCGAATCGCTGGAGGAGCTGCGGCTCGGCGACGCGCTCGCGGCCGTCGTGCGCTGGCTCGAGGACGCCGATCCCGACAACGACGAAGACGAAGACGGCAGCGCGCGGGGCCGCGTGGCGCGCGTGGTGGAGTTTGTAGCGCGGCGCGTCGGCACCATGGACGGCGACGCGCTGTATGTGGTGAACGGCGCGCAGTGCGTGGCGCGTTTGGCGGCTGGCGACGTCGCGGCCATCGCGGCGGTCGTCGAGGTTCTGCGGCGCCTCGCGAGCGAGAAAGAGGCGGCGGTGTGGGCCGCAGCGGTGCAGCACGCGCAGCTCGTACGTCAGTGTGTGAGCCGCGCAATTGAAGAGCGGTCCCTGGCTGGTGGCGCGATGGAAGAGGAGGAGGAAACGAATCGGGACGAAGAGGAGAACGCGAGGGTGGTGAGCACGAAGAGCCGCGCCCAGAGATCCAGCTCACGCTCAGTGGGGCATCGTCTGTCGACAAGAACTGCGCCGCGGGGCAGTCCGCCTAGGCCCAAGACGTCGACCGGGGCGCCCACGGCAGCGTGCGCTGGTCTAATCAGACCACACTCGAGTCACAAGGAGAACGAGATGCAGCCCGGGAAGACAAGAGTTGGGGTGGCAAAGACGGTTTTACAACACAAGAGCACGCGGTCTGGCATTGGCACCCCGCGGAAGCGGACGCCAGCTAGCGACGCCCTCGCAGATGAGGTGCTGCGGTGGATGGACGCGTCGCTGGGTGGGTCGCTCTGGTCAGACAAGACGTCTACGCCACGCTCCAGGCTGCAAGACGGTGTCGCGCTGTGTGCGCTCGCCGCAGTCGTCGCGCGGCGCCGCGGGAGCATCACGATCCGCCACAAGCTCCAGACAACCACGGCGCCCGGTGGGGCTCGAGGGCTCTTCCCACGCGGCGCGACGACGCAGCCGCGCACGCGGGCCGAGCGGCGCCACAATCTCGCGACCGCGTGGACGCTATTGAAGGAGTGCCACGTGTTGCCAGCGTCCGTGGCCGAGCTCACGGCTGACCAGGTGGCGGAACTGGTCGAGGAGGAGCCCACAACAGCCAAAGAGGACGGCAGCGTGTCGATCTGGTCGGTGCTCGCGCACGTGCAGAGCCAGCTCACGCAGACGCGGCCGGCGCGATCCGCGAGACAAGCGGCCACAGCGAGCAGCGCGCCGATCGCGGACGAAGAAGACGGCGATTCAGCCGTCGCACCGCGCCGCCGGCCGTACGTTACAACGGAGCAGATCGACGTGGTCAAGCGGTGGATGAAGACCACGGGCGTCGACCCGGCGGCGGTATTGAGATTTCGCTCGTTCCTTGGTGAGAAGCTCACCGTGTCCAATGCTGACAGAGGTGCACGTATGCATGGCGTGTGTGTGTGCGTATAGGTGTCCTCTGGGATCCTGGATGACTGTCTCCGCAACGGTGTCGCGCTATGGTGCGTGGCATGAGCCGCTCAACCAATGTCATATGGAGCTCAACTGAGTTAGCCTTCCTCCTTGCAGCCTGGTGCTGTGCAAGACGCAGCTTGCTCGGCTTAACTTCAAGGACCCGCCAAAAACGCTCTTGGAAGTCCGGTCCGTGAACCGGCCATATCACATGATGCTCTTCACCTGCGTGCTCGCTCACGTAACCTCTCGGTGTCGCTTTTGTAGATCCAATATCCATGCGGCGATTGCCGTCCTGGTCGGACTGGGCGAATCGCGCATCCCGACGGTCTACTTGACCAGGCAGGCCGTCGAGGGCATCGCGATGGGCGACAAACAATATTCCTTCGGCTTGCTGTGGCACGTGATGCAGTTCTGCAAGGATAGAGACGCACGCACGACGCAGTCCAAGCCACCCGCAGCGATCGAAAGCGTGCCCGGGGAAGTGGCCGTGGACGCTCCGGAGTCGCCACAACCACCGCCGCCGCCACGAGCAGCACCTCCAAAGCAGTCAAAGCCACTTTCAATCGAATCCCGCCCCACAAAACCGAGAATCACGTCGCTCGCACTGGACGTGCCGGCGTGCCAGCTCGTCGACGAGGAACTGCGGGGTAGTGATGCGATCCCAACGGTTGTCGGGTGCCACTCGGTGCCGTGGGAGGCAACGTCACTTCTCGATGGATTGGACGACATCGACCCGCCAGTGAAGGCTAAACGCATGGCGCTGACTGAGCTGGAAGAGCCTCCCGAGGACGATATTGTGCCTTTGCATCCTTCAGAGCAGTCGCGTCAATCGAACGACGACCTCGACCTCGTTCCACGCCAGACCGTTCAGCAGAGTCGGATACAGGTTGAGCGAGAAACGAAACCAGTCATAGAAGTACAGCAGACGCCTGCTACGGTCGCTGTGAGCGAAAACGTCGATACACCAGCACCACAGCCACATCCCAGCAGTGCGATAGTATCAGCGGGCGATGCCAACGACGCCGCGTCTCCTCCGCCGCCTCCACCAGCCGAATACAACACAGCACAGCTGCGGCAGTGGCTCCAGCGACTCGGCATTGAGCTTGTGGATGTCCACGCCTTCCACGTACGTTTGGGTTCGAGAGCTTGAGAGGTTTTGGTCTGGGGGCTCATGACCTGTGCGTGTCTTGCGACAGAACCCCGGAGAAAACCTCCGCGAATTCTCGTCCGGCGTGCTGCTCTGCTCGCTGGTGGAGAAGCTGGAACATATGCGGAGCATGGAGGGCGTTTGCCGACCGGAAAGCACCGGAACGGGCATCGCGCGGGCGCACGCGCTCCACAACATCGACAAGGCGCTGGACGTGCTGCGGAGCAAGAAGGTGGCGAACAGCCGCGTGTACCTATAGTTCCTTGCCTTATCTCACCCGTCTGTCTGTTGTGAGTTCTTTAGACGCTGCCGATCAGCCTGCTCCGGCGCAGGCTCCAGATCTACGACGGCGACCGCGTGGCGGTGCTCAACCTGTTGATCCACGTGCGGAAGGTTCGTGGCTTGCGAGTGTGATTCGCGTTGGGACGTGGGGAACAACACGTGTCTGTTGCTGATGCAGGCGTACGGTCACCACCGGCGAGCGCTGCAGCCGCGCAAGACCGACGGCGGAGCGGCGTCGGAGCCGAAGCGACCCATGTCAGTCGGCGCGAATGTGATGTCACATCACATTCGCTGATGTGAACCAAACTCTTGTGGCGAGATACGATATCGTTCTACATAGTGTTGGACAGTTTTCGAGTTTGGAGATGAGTTTTGGGACAGTTTGGGAGGGTTAGGGAACGTACTATGAGACTCGATATCGTTCTAAATTTACATAGTTTGGCACTGTTTGGGATTTCGGACAGTTTGGGACATCTGGCGTGCATTTGAGCAGCAATGGAAAGGTATTAGCCTAGAAGATGCAGTTGAGTTTTAACTCACGTTTAAAAACGACAAACAGGTTGGGAGGAGCTTTGGAGTTGGGCCAGCGAGAGCTTGGAACAGTTTCGGATTTCGGACAGTTTAGGACAGTTCGGGACGAGTTTGGGACGAATTCGGGACGGTTTGGGACAGTTTCGTAAATTACTGTTAGATCCGATATCGGTATACATAGTTTTGCACACTTTTGGACGTTTTGGGAGACTTTTGGATTCTGAACAGTTCAGAAGTGTTTTGGACGTTTGGGAGACTTTTGGACAGCTTGGAAAACTTTTGGATAAACATGTTTCTGTGTCCCCAAACCTGTTTGGGGCAGTTGGAGACACTATCTATTTCTCGACGGTCATGAACCCGATTTCGACATTCTCGACCGGCCCGCCTCCCCCTCCGCGCCAGTCAACCCATCCTCCGCAATCCGCCTGGAAGAGCTCTTCGGCCACACAAACCGAGTGGCGACACCAACCGACCGCACCATGCCGCCGAAGAAGGGGAAGAAGCAGGCGCCGAAGAAGGCCGCGGACGCCGGCGGCGACGACTGGGACGACCTGCTCAACGAGTTTGCGGACGCGCCGGCCGCTGCGGTCGCGGCGCCCGTGACGCAGGAGGCCGCGCCGGCGGCGGCTGTGGCCGAGAGTGCGGCTGCCACGCCGGCCAAGGCGCAGACGCAGGACGAGGTGGACGCCGCTGCGGCCGCGTACCTGGCGTCGCTGGGCCTGGACCCGTCGGCGGGCGCCGGCGGCGCGTCCAAGAAGAAGGACAACAAGAAGAAGAAGGGCAAGAAGAAGGAGGACGATGCGCCCGCCGCGAGCGCCGTGCCCGCGAGCAAGAAGCCCATGTCGGCGGCCGCGCAGAAGCTCATGGAGCGCCAGGCGGCGCTGCGTGCCGAGCAGGAGCGTCTCGAGAAGGAGCGTCTTGAGGAGGAGGCCCGCGAGCGCGAGGAGGAGGCGCGCCGCCGCGAGGAGGAGGCCCGCGAGGAGGAGATCAAGCGCAAGAAGCGCGAGGCCAAGCAGGCCAAGATCGACCGCCAGAAGAAAGAGGGCACGTACATGACCAAGGCGCAGAAGGCCAAGGCCGCGCGCGCGCAGGCCGCGCTGGAGGCCATGCAGCAGGCCGGCCTCGTCGCGGCCGCCGCCGAGCCCGAGGAGAAGAAGAAGGTCGTGTACAAGAACAACAAGAAGAAGAACGCGGCCGTCAAGAAGAAGGAGGAGGAGCAGGAGGAGCAAAACGACGCCGACGACAAGGACAGCGGCGAGGACGACGACGAGGACGACTGGGAGAAGGCCGCTGACGGCGCGGACGCGGCGCCCGCGGAGGAGGAGGAGGCGCCGGACGCGTGGGACGAGGAGGACTGGGAGTCGAGCGACCTCGTGGCGTCGCTCGAGGACAAGCTCCAGTCGGTGACGGGCCAGGCGACGATCCTGAACAACGACGGCGACGAGGACCTGCTGCTGCTCGAGCAGCAGAAGGAGCAGGAGCTGCTGCGCCAGCAGGGCATCGCGCTCGCCAAGCGCCAGGCCGAGCAGGAGGAGCAGGCGCGTCAGGACGCCGAGGCCGAGCGCCAGCGCTCCAAGGCACAGCAGGAGGCCGACCGCAAGAAGGCCGAGGCCGCCGAGCGTCGTCGCGTGCGTGAGGAGGCCGCACTCGCGAACGTCTCGACCGACAACCTGCGCTCGCCCATTTGCTGTATCATGGGCCACGTCGATACCGGCAAGACCAAGCTGCTGGACAACATCCGTAAGACCAAGGTCCAGGACGGCGAGGCCGGCGGTATCACGCAGCAGATCGGTGCGACGTTCTTCCCCGTGGAGGCCATCAAGCAGAAGACCGCGCGCCTCGCGGAGACCATGAAGCTCGACTACAGGCTGCCGGGTCTGCTGGTCATCGACACGCCCGGCCACGAGTCGTTCACGAACCTGCGCTCGCGCGGCTCGTCGTTGTGTGACATTGCGATCCTCGTGGTCGACATCATGCACGGTCTGGAGCCGCAGACGCTCGAGTCGCTGCGCCTGCTGCGCCAGAAGAAGGCGCCGTTCGTCGTCGCGCTCAACAAGATCGATCGCTGCTACGGCTGGAAGACCATGCCCGACATGCCGATCCAGGAGGCGCTCAAGCACCAGAACGAGCACGTGATCCGCGAGTTCGAGGACCGCACCAAGCAGATCATGGTCGAGTTCGCCGAGCAGCGCCTGAACGCCGAGATCTACTGGAAGAACAAGGACCTCGGCCGCACGGTCTCGCTCATCCCGACGAGCGCGATCTCGGGTGAGGGCGTGCCCGACCTGCTCATGATGCTCACCAAGCTCACGCAGGACCGCATGGCCAAGTCGCTGGCGTTCGTGGACATCCTCCAGTGTACCGTACTCGAGGTCAAGGTCATCGAGGGCCTCGGCACGACCATCGACACGGTGCTCGTGAACGGCACGCTCCACGAGGGCGACAGGATTGTGTGTTGTACACTTGACGGGCCCGTGGTGACGACCATTCGGTCGCTATTGACGCCGCACCCGATGAAGGAGATACGCATCAAGGGCGAGTACATCCACCACCACGAGATCAAGGCCGCCATGGGTGTCAAGATCGCGGCCCACGGTCTCGAACGCGCGGTCGCTGGTACGCAGATCTACGTGGTCGGCCCGGACGACGACGAGGAGGAGCTCAAGGACGCGGTCATGTCCGACCTCACGGGCATCTTGGACTCGGTCAAGGCCACGAAGCGCGGCGTGATGGTCCAGGCCTCGACGCTTGGTGCGCTCGAGGCGCTGCTCGAGTTCCTGCGCACGTGTGACCCGCCGATCCCGGTCGCGTGCGTGAACATTGGCCCCGTGTACAAGAAGGACGTGATGCGCGCGAGTGTGCAGCTTGAGCACCAGAAGGAGTTTGCCACCGTGCTGGCGTTCGACGTCAAGGTCCACAACGACGCGACCGAGCTGGCGCAGGAGCTGGGCGTGCGCATCTTCACGGCCGACATTATCTACCACTTGTTTGACCAGTTCACGGCGTACATGGACCAGTTCCGGCAACACCGCCGTGACGAGATGGCCGACGTGGCCGTGTTCCCGTGCGTGCTCAAGATCCTGCCCAACTTTGTGTTCAACAAGAAGGACCCGATCATTCTGGGCGTGGACGTGGAGGAGGGCATCCTTAAGGTGGGCACGCCGCTGGTGGTGCCGAGCGCCGGCATGCTGCTCGTGGGCCGCGTGGCGTCCATCGAGCGCGACCACAAGGAGGTGGACCGCGCGAAGAAGGGCGCGTCCGTGGCCGTGCGCATCGACAACGAGAGCAGCGTGATGTACGGCCGCCACTTTGACCACAAGAACAAACTCGTGTCGCAGCTCTCGCGCGCGAGCATCGACGCGCTCAAGGAGCTCTTCCGGGAGGACCTCCAGAAGGAGGACTGGCAGCTCGTGATCAAGCTCAAGAAGGTCTTTGACATCATTTAGAGAGGTCGAGAGAGAGAGAGAGAGAAATGAGAGCACAGAGAGGAGTGAAAGAGAGAATGCCCCAAACATGACTCACCACGCAGCATCGCCCTGTCCGCATTCAGCTGGTGATACCTTGGTGAGTGAACACGTAGCAGAGAGCAGGGTCGGTCCGGAGGCGCGTCCGGACGGTCTCCGGACCGCACCCCTCGAGTCTGTCCAGGGAGGAACCTCCATGGCAGGCCCGACATCCGAATGGCAGTGATGTCGCCGGAGGGCCGCCGATGCACACAGACACGCCGCCGTCACCTGCGTGTTGCTGACCCATGCTTGTCAGAAACCAGTCCTACCTGCGTGCATCCAGTGCATGGCAGGCACAAACCTGATGGTAGTCACGCACAGGTTGCGTGCTCCGGATGCCGTCCGGCGTCGACCCGAGTGGACGAGTCCCGATGGCGCCGGATCCAATCCAGAGCGCTCAAGGTTGCGCGACCAGATGCCGTCGTCATCCCGGCGCCGGTGGCGTTTCGACCTTCGAAAAAAGTGGCGACTGTGGCCGGTGGCCCATCTTTGTCCAAATCGAATCCAATCCAGAAGGGAAACTCGGACGCACAGCGATCTTTTGCTTTTCGGCCCCATGTGCACCCAGTTCACTGGACGGATCCGCCCGCGAGCAAAGCACACAGATCCAGTTATTACGGGTGGACGGGGGGATATAGATCTGCCACGGGGCGGTGGCACGCCCCGTGGCATGGCAACATCTTCTGGAATGTCCGGACTGGTGCCCTCTTCGTGGGCGTGCTCCGAGACACCGAGATTCGCGCGGATGGAGGGCGAGTTGGAGTTCCATAGCAGCGCGCCCGACGCCAACCACTTGCTGCAGACGGGGAAGATGCGTGGCGGTGGCGGGGGATGATGGTCAAACTCGTACCCCCGAGCGCGCCGTCTCGGCGCCGCTGGCGCGCCAATCATCGCGTGCCTGGCGCAAGCGGATCCGGTAGTCAGTGCGGTACTTCAAGGTCCGTTCCGTCCACTGCGCACCTGGCTCGCGTTGCAAACGCGGGGCAGCGCCTGACGTGGGCGTTGGCAGCTGGGCGAGGGTTGGAGCTCCCCACACACTCCACGATCGAGATGCCCAGGAACTTCCTAGCCGTTGGGCGCGGAGCGAGAAAGTCCTAAAAGCAAATCAAAATGGTCTCCTCCCCTCCCCTCCCTCCGCTCACTCACCGGAGACCTTATGTGAGCAGCGCAAACAGCGACAGCTGGGCCGCGGGCCGTCGGGGCTCATACGCAGGAGTGTGCGTTGGTTGTGGTGTCGCCGAGTGATTTCTTTTCCTCTCGGCGCAGCCTGCGTCATGCTCCAGGTGGGAGACTCGCGACAGTAGCTGCTGTCACTCTCAGCTGGCGAGGGAGGGAAATAACGCGCCTGCTTCGGTGACCGGCAGGGAGGGGGAGGTAAGTCATCCCCGAGAGACCCGCCACAGAACTCCGGATGGATCGAGCGTGCATCTGCGTCGAATAACACAGCACACAGGACCCGAGGGCGCGGCCGATCGGTGCGGCGAGTGGATTACCGCTCGGGATCCTGGATCCAGACCACAACGCTGGCCCACCCAGCTCCTGGGTTTTGAGAGTTCCGGACGTGGAAGCCCGGGAGTGTGTGGCCACGGATCCAACGGTCGTCCGCTCCGGTCAGGTGGCCACGTCTCCCGTCCGCTCGGCGCCCAGGACCTGCCATCTCGCCCACCAAACAACGTGCGCGTTCTGGACCACGCAAATGTTCCAAGGCGGAGACCGCAACTCTAGAACTTGAGGAGCCCGATAGCTTTTTTTGGCATGAGCATTGCAGCCAGGCATGCCAGCGAGGGGGCCAAAGGTGGGTACGATCTGGGCCTAAATTACCTTTTGGGAGCCATTCAGGATCAATCTTCACGTTCGAAAAAATCCTCGTGCGATTTTTTCCCGGTTGTTTGGCGCCCATTTTGCATCGGAATGTTCTGGGCTGAACATTCGTGGAAGCACTCCCCTCTTCAAACGAATACCAGCTGGTCTAAAAGCAAGTCAAAAATGCTGATGCTGCCGTTTCACGGAGAAGAAGAAAACGAAACGTTCGCTGCTTCCCTCTCTCCGCTGCGCTGGATGAGCCATCTGGGATAACCAAAGGAGCTCCACAGCAGAAGCGAGCGTGCTGTACAGTGAGAGTGTACCTACCTGACTGCCCACCTCCACTCCGCTCCGCTCTCCTCTCCTCCCCTCCCCCTCCGCTCTGCTCCGGCCGACGCAGCGAATGCGTCCCCCGACCCGGGGCGCGGAGCGGGGCTCCTCGCTCCTCACTGGACTCGGTTCAACTTGCGCCCGGAAGGGATGCGTTGACTCGCCTGGTCTTGCGTGGCTCTTCCCAGCCTTTCACCCCCTTCAGCTCACTTTTCATTTGGAGATCCGACGCGCAAATCCGTCCCAAAGGACACGGCCGCTCCCCCGTCCCACAAGACACACGTGGCCCTCTCCCGCTCCCCTCCTCTCCACTCAAACACACCACCACCATGCGCATGCGATCGGCGTCGTACCCCTGCACCAAGGCCTCGGCCGAGGCGTCCTCCTCCTCTGCGCCTGCCAGCTCCCCCAAGAAGCCGTCGACTGCCACGCGCGTGCCCAAGTTCCTGCGCTGCCTCTACGACATCCTCCACGGCGAGGACCAGAGCATCCTCGCGTGGTCCAAGGACGGCACGCACTTCCAGATCTTCGACACGGCGCGGCTCGAGGCCGAGATCCTGCCTAAGTACTTCAAGCACGGCAAGTTCGCGAGCTTCCAGCGCCAGCTCAACAACTTTGGCTTCCGCAAGTGGACCAAGACGCAGTCCAACGTCTGCACGTTCAGCCACCACCACTACGTGCGCCGCCAGCCGCAGCAGCTCGTGGAGCTCGTGGTCGTGCAGAACGAGACCGCAGTCTCCCCCAAGCCCGAGAGCGTCGCGGTCCTGGCGCCGCAGCCGCTCGGCAAGCGCAAGCGCAGCGAGCCCAGCGTGTGTGTGGACGCGGCCAAGGCGACCGCGGCCGCCCACAAGGCCATCAAGCGCGAGTGCGGCCAGACGCAGGCGCGCCCCGCCAACCTGCCGCTGATCAAGGTGGATCAGTCGGCGTTTGACTTTGAAGTCGAGTCGTGGAACCTCATGGCGGACATTCGCCCGCTCGAGTGGGCCGCCAAGTCGCGACTCGCGGCGATCAAGACCGAGGGCGGCAACGAGACGCCCACGAGCGCGGCCGGCTTCGCCGACATGGCGTTTGACTTCACGCTCGAGGAGCTCGACGACATCTTGCTCACGACCACGAACGGCGACCGTGCCGAGGAGCCCGTGGACCCGCGTCTCGTGGACGACTGGTACGGCGTCGAGCCGCCGCTCGCGTGGACCGACAGCACCGAGCTCTTTGGCAAGGCCGAGCTCGAGATGTACATGCAGGACACGGAGCTGTGGGCGTCCCACTGAGCCTCCCGACCCATGCATCTCTCCTGTCGCGTGCGAAAAAGCCAACCCCATTGGTGTATATTAGCGTTGCCTCCGTCGCAGCGGAGCCCAACCAAAATTTTGTGTATTCTAAGCGAAAATCCATGATCATCACCTTGTGCCATTAACCTCTGCCACCAAAGATACCATCGCAACCCCGGATCCAGCGTCCAGAGACCCGTCAAGTACAGATTCCCGCATCCGGGCGCGGGGCGTGGGGCCCCTTTCGGATCGAGGAGATGCATGTCACTTGGCCATCGCCGCCGTCGCTTGGGCGGCGCAGCGCCCGCGGCGTATCTCGTTGGAGGAAATCGCTGGCGGGAGCCAGCAGGTTCGAGATCCCGACCGTTGGACGTGCGCGCATGTTCAACGCCTCCAAGAAACGTTCCGGCAAGGTTCGATTTTTTTCTTTTGGTGAAAGCGAGAACTCTGGGTTCACAGAGCCGCTGGGTGGGAGTACCCAGCGCGGGATGAAAATCAGCGCCGTGCGCAAGGGTTTTGTCGGTTTCGCTTCCTTTTTATTTACGACGGTGCTAGAACGGCGGGCGCTTGTGTTGGTCCGGAGAGAAGATGCGACTGTCGTCAGAAGCGAAAAGGGGCCAAGCGGACTTGCGGACCGGCGGATGCCGTCCCCCAAGAGCTCCTCCGCTGGACCCTAGTCGGGTGCGCGATGACGTCGCTGTGCCTACGTTCAAGGTTCTATATTTTCTTCTTTACGGTACTTCCAGTACTGTACTTCTTCGTTGCTCTTCGCAACCCATCCCCCGATCTGCCCTCCCGTTCAGAGGTCGCGACCCTTCGCGCACGGACGACCCTTCGCTTTCTACTCTAATCACGCTCGACCTCACACTGTCTGAGCAATCTAGCGTGCGTGTCTGGATACGCCCGAGTGTGGCACCGCAGGACTATCCGGCGAAGCGTCTAGAATCTGCCCTGTCGCCATGGCGTCCGTACCGCGCGGGCGGCGGATGAGCGGATCCGGCGACCTCGCGGCGCTTTCGCCATCGCTGATCTCCGGCAGGTGCAACTGTAGTGGGCTATGACCACACGAAAAATGGCCCCTTGGAGACCGCCTGAATCGGTGTCCTGGAACTGGCCATCCCATGGCACCGGGCGGATCCCCACGGCCTTGCCTGCGCTTTCCTGGGCGGCCATCGATATGCGCCATTCAGCCGCTTTCTGAACATCCATGCGATGTACAGCGGACTGACTACCTGGATGTCGGTGGCGGCGCATGCGCGGTCGTCGTCGTCGTCCTACGCAACGAGGCCAGTGGCCTGTCGTCGTGTTGTCCATCGCCACAAATATGTGACGCGGCGGGGTGCTCAGCGAATTTCGGCCCGAGCAATAGTTACGAGCGCGATCTTCATTGAGTTTGATGGTGTACAGTACCGGTACGTCCTGAGCCGTAGCTCTTCTTTCTAATGCCACATCCACGCTTGTGACAACTCCGGCACTGTTGCTACCACCGTCCAAGTGGCTGAACTTGATGAGACTCGCGCTCCTGATCATGAAGCGTCGGTATCACGCTTCTTGGAGCAATGTTCATGCCACTAATGAAGAAGACTGCAGAGACAGATGCGAATCACCGAGCCATCGAGTGTTGTTGTTCACATGACGTGTATGCACGCATTCGATTACATGTTAAATAGTAGTGACATGGAGTGGAGGGAAATAATAGAGGGCACACGGGGTGAAGCCGCTCAGTTGTCGGCGAGCACCTGCGCGGCGAGGTCGAGCAGCAGCTCTTCCGATTCGAGCGTCTCGGCCTCGCCCAGCGTGCAGTAGAGGTGGCGCATGTTGCGCGGGCCGCGGTTCGCGATGCGCGTGTCCACCGCGAAGCCCGAGTAGACCGACCACTTCCAGAGTCCGGTCGTCGTGTTCTGGATGCGTGTGGGCGCGGGCGCCACCGCCTTGGTGGCAACGGTCTCTTCCTTGGGCTTGGCCGCCTGGGCCTTGACGCTCTTCTGGCGCGGTTGCTGGCGACTCTGCTTGGTCAGGCGCTTTATCTCCTGGGCGCGCTCGAGCATGAGACGCATCTCCTTGGCGCCAATGTCCTCGATCTCGGGCTCGTCCTCGTCGTCCGACGAGCCGCAGGTCGACGCGTTCGACGCGAGCTCGGCCGGGTCCGAGTACGAGCGCGCCTTGACGTCCAGTGGCAGCTCGATCACGACGGTCTTGGCGGCCGCCTGCATCTTGCGGCGCGGCGCCGCGCGGCGTGTGTGGGCGGCCTTGCGCTGCGTCGGCTTGGTCGGTGTCGCGGGTGCCACCGGTGCCATGGCAGTCTCAACTGCCACGTTGTTGTTGTCGGCGACCGGCTCCGGGATCATCTCGGGCTCCGGCGTGGGCGTCCAGAACTGGTCCACGACCTTGGAGATGGCGAAGCCCAGGAATCCAGAGACGGCGGCGGCCATGATGATGTAGTGGTGCTGTGGAGGGTGTGGTAGTGGAGAAGGGCAAATTGAGATGTGCGAAGTTGGGGAGCTCGAACATCCCTTCGGCCCTCCGGACGGGCTCCGCTGGATCCTCCTCCTCCACGTCCGGCGTCCTCGCTCCGTAAAGTCACACGTGTCCGGAGTGTCGCGCCGATCATCGGCAAAATACTGTTCCGCACCGGCTGGGTGGGACCCGAAGTGGCTCCATTTCTCACCGCACTCGGCCGTCTATTGTGAGGGCGCCAACAGGTGGCGCCACGCGCGGCACTGTCTATCTGAGCGCGGACCGGAATCTGCAAGGCATCTCAGTGGACATGTCCCAGAATCGTAATTTTCAGATTGTCTTGTCGCATGATCATTGGCTGAAATCAGCGTCACGACTTCAACGACCGTGACTCGGTAGAGGCCAGGAACCCCACGAACTGCCTCGCGTGAGTTTAGACTCGTTCAATCCGGAACCACAATCCACCCAGCTGGATGGCCGATGTGGGGCTGCCGGCGCGGCGCGTCCAGAGCGCCCAGTCAACAATGCCCGTTTTCCGGACTGGGAGAGACGTTGACACGCACGACCACGGCGAGCGTCCACCAGAGAGGCGCCGTCTTCACGGTTCCGAGTTCCCGCTCGGTAGAGATCATCCGCCAGGCTATGCGTAACGTTCAGAGTAGCCACCGAGCTCTTCCGCCAGGAGGTTACGGTGTTACGTAGTGCTCTTGCGCCCGCTGGTGGAGCCATCATCCGGAGATCATTCATTGTCTTCCGGATCATGGCGTCCGGCAACCTCAGGATATCCAGTTTTGGCTGCAGCGCACCGAGCCTCCGGGCGATTCTACATTCCCCCATTTCTGATTGAAGTCGTCTGCGTAGCCATGTAAGAGGAGCTGGATCTCTCCGCTCGATCAACGTGGCTCCACGACCGGCGGCCAACAGTGGCCCGTACTGTAGTAGCTCGAGTGCTGCAAGGCTGGGCGAGGCAGTGGCTCTTGGCGCAGAGCGGCTGGACTTTGAGACAGTGAGTTCTCGCTACAGTACTGGCGTGGCATTGAGGGGCATCTCGTGCAGAGCGGAGTCTGCGCTTTGCCTAAGCGCTGGCAGCTTGCTATATCGCATAGAAGGGGGAAGCACCACAACTCCACGCGTCCTGCGAAGTCGTCGGCGTTTGCTCCTCTTCTCTGGATCTGGAGAACGCCTTGCCTTTATGCAGCTCACTCCACTACCTATACTTGTTCCTCCGTCTCCGCAGGGGAGTTGAAACTGTTCATGGCTCGCCTTCTCGGCGGATACTCTCACACCCTTTCGCGGCCTCTAGTCCAGCGCGCGCCACGAAAACCGGAGAGGCTCTTTCCGCTCGCTCAAACAGCTCCACATTTCACATCCGCAGCACCCTCTTCATGAAAGTATCAGCGTTGTTGTCGCCGCGTCGTGCTTTATGATGACATGGGTACATTTCCTTTCCAGTGTGCATTACCACCTTCAACACTCTTAGTCCATGAAGGGCAACAACCAGCAGCCTCTCTCTTGGTGGGAGCAACATGTAAATGTCGTATTTATCTGCATATCTTTCTTTCGTGTATCGGTCTCTCAGCCAGGTCGGGACGGTGTAGGAGGATGTCAGGGCGGGCTCATTTCTTCTGCTTCTTGGACTTGGACGACGAACTGGATGAGCTTGGCGCACTGCGCTTCTTGCTACTGCTGCTTCCGCTCTTGCTCTTGGACGAGGAAGAGGACGACGACTTGGTCTTGCTCGAGCTGCTGCTGCTGCTCTTCGACTTGGACTTGGACGACGACGACGACGAGCTGCTCTTCTTCGCCTTCTTCGCGAGATCGTCCTCGTCCTTGCTGTGCTTCGTCTTCATCTCCTCGTTCTCACGCTCAATCATACGCGTGAGCAACTCCCCGCGCTTCTGCAGTTCGGCAATCGTGCGCGACTTGAAGAACCAGTCGAAGCGGAATTGCCACGCCTTCCGAATCTCGTCGCGGATCTCACTCCAGTGCTCCAAGGGACCATATTTGTTCATCATCACCACAAGGAACACGTCTTCCTCCATGGTGTAGCCCTTGCTCTTGTAGCCGCTCGGGTACTGAAGCTTCATGTCCCGCAATGCGTTGCTGTAACGGCTGCACTTGCGCGCAAGCGCCTGCTTGACGACTTCGTTGCGCTCAAGGCGCTTCTCGCCGCGCTCGATCTTCTCGATGTACTTCGCGTGGTCTTGGAGCTCGGAGTACCGCTTCCAGAATGTGTCAAAGTAGCGTTCGACATCGTTGATATCCTTGATTGCTAATTGAGCAACCTCAGCGCAAACGCTGGCTTTATCAGCACGACCATAGCGCTCGCAGCTGGTGATAAACTGTTTGAGGTTCGCACGCGTCCAGTCACCAAAGCCTTCGCGCTCCAGCTTCTCCAGCTCCTTGGCCTCCTTCGGCTCCATCTGAGTTTCCGCAAGCTCCTTCTCCAACGCGACCGACTTGGAATCGTCGTCAGCATCGCCCTCATCAGCAGAGTTGGACGCCGATGCTGACAACTCTTCACCATTCTCACCCTTTTTCTTAGAACCCGGCGCGCGCCCCTTCAATCGCTGTTCTTCAGCCTTTGCCTCCTTGATCATTCGCATCAAATCCTTCCGCTTGTTCTCGATCTCAGTGCGCTTTGTGAGCAGAGCAACCACGCGTTCTTGGTTGAAAAACTGGTAATCGTGAACAGCCGGCACCTTGATTTGGTCCGAACCCGGCTTCTTCACCTTCTTCGCCTTGACAATGCCTGCCTGCTTACGGTAGTAGTCGTCCTCGTTGTAGTTGACCTTGCGCTCGCGTTGCGGCAGCGCGATGAAGGTTGACGGCATCACCTGCCCGGTGTCAGCGCCCTTCGAAAACACTTCGCCTTCAAATTCGTAGAGACTGGACACGTTCGCATCATCACCACTCAGCGAGAAGTTGGCAAGGTTGTGCTGCATGTCGTTGGCAATCTTAGCGCGCATCTCCTCGGTACGCTCCTCACCCTTGGCCAGAATTGCATCGATGTCATCGTCCGTGATTGTTGAGCCACGAGCGTTGAAAATCTCGTCAGCACCGAAGCGTACCATTGTCATGAGTTCGTCCTTCGAGAGCTTGCGGTTCTGCTGCGCGAGACGGCCCTGTTGGATGATTGCGGCATCCAAGTACAGCTTGCGCTCCGCGCGCTCGATGATCTTCTCCTCCACGGTACCTTCCGAGATGAATCGGAACACACGCACAGTCTTCGTCTGTCCAATACGGTGCGCACGATCCATCGCCTGCAGGTCCACCTGAGGGTTCCAGTCCGAATCGAAGAGGATCACAATGTCTGCCGTTGCCAAGTTGATACCCAGACCACCAGCGCGCGTACTGAGCAAGAAAGCGAACTTGGAGCTGCCAGGCTCGTTGAAGTCTTCCATCATTAGGTCACGGTCTTCACCCTTGGTCTGGCCATCAAGACGGCAGTACTCGTAGTTGAAGTAGCGCAGGAAGTCTTCCAAAATGTTGAGCATCGACGTCATTTGACAGAAGATCAGCACACGGGAGTTCTGCTGCTTCAGTCGCGGCAGCAACTTCGAGAGAAGAGTGAGCTTGCCACAGTTTTCCCACAGGTGCGAGCCCTCAATGTACGGCGGCCCGGGCTCGGCGCCCTCGAACAGGTATGGGTGGTTGCACACCTTGCGCAGCTGCATGAGAATGTTGAGCAATCGCACGCGATCGCTTCCGCCGATGGCGTTCAAGTGCGTCGCATCACGGTGCAGGATCTTCATGTACCATTCACGCTGCATTTCCGAGAGGCCGACGTACAGCTTGGTCTCGATCTTTGGCGGTAACGAATGCGCAACGTCCGCCTTGAGACGACGCAGCAGGAACGGTCGCAAGATCGTGTGGAGCTTCTTGATCACGTTCTCCTGTCCATGCTCTTCGTCCACGTTGAACCACGAATCAAAATCTTCCGAGTCCGTAAACACGTCCGGCAGCAAAAAGTTGAGCAAAGCCCAGAGCTCGTGGAGGTTGTTCTGGAGCGGTGTGCCCGTGATGAGCAGGCGGTGCTCCACATTGTACTCGCGCACGACCTTCGAGAGCTTCGAGTGCTCGTTCTTGACTCGATGGGCTTCATCGATGAGCAGGTACTTCCACTTGATCTTGCGCAGCAGCGCCTGTTCGATGATCGCAACCTCGTAGCTCAGCACGAGCACGTCAAAGTCCTTGCGCTGAACAGTTTCGCGCTGCACAGCACGCTCCTCCTTCGCACCCATAAACTTGAACGCGCGGATAGCCGGGCACCAGCGCTTGAGCTCGCGCATCCAGTTGCCGACCGTGGACTTGGGCACGATGATGATGTGCGGGCCGTCGATGCCACGCTCTTCCTTCAGGTACGCGAGCAGCGAGATCGACTGGAGCGTCTTACCAAGACCCATCTCGTCGGCGAGGATGCCGTTCACACCCGAGTCGTGGAGCCGCACCATCCAGTTGAGCCCCTCGAGCTGGTACGGCTTCATCTGGCCAAACTTGATGAGCTTGGGCTGCTGCGTGATGCGCGTGAAGCGCGCCTCTTCCTCCATCGCGATGAGCTCGGTATCGGCGTCACCCGCCTCCTTGGCCTTGCTGCGGCGCGACTGCTTGGCGTCCTTGGACTTGGCCATCTCCTTGCCCACGGCGCTGGAGCCGCCCATGAGGAACGACGTGAACACGTCCGACTGCGCCATGAGGAACGCCATCTTGCGCTCGCGCTGCGGCTTGCTCTGCCAGGCCTCGTCCAGCTCCATGCGCTGCTTCACGGCCTCGAGGTGCTTGCTCTGGCGGTTGCGCTGCGCCTGCAGCGCCGCCTCCTCCTCCTGCTGGAGCGCCGCCTTCTCGGCCGTCGAGAGCGAGCTCGGCGTCGGCTCGGCGTCGCCGCCCTCCACGCTCGCGCCGTCCTCGTCGTCGCCCGTGGCACCGCCGTCCTCCTCGCCGCCGCTCATCTCGACGTCCTCGTCGTCCACGGTCTCGGCGTCCTCGTCGGGGGTGTCGTTTCCGGACGGCTTAGACGCGGCGGCGGCGGCGTTTCCGGACGGGTTAGACGCGTCTTTCTTCGGTGCCGGGGGCGCCGCCTCGTCGGCGCTGCTCTCGGCGCCGCTCGAGGCTGCGCTGCTGCTCTCGTGGTCGCTGCTGCTCGCGGAGGAGCTGTGGTCGTCGTCCTCGATGCGCTTCTTCACGCCCGCCATGGTTTCCCCCTGTCGCCTCGTTTCCCTTCTGTGTGCGTCTAACCAACGGCAGCGTCTAAAAACCTCTCGGGTGAGCGAGGGAGGGGAAACGAAGGCGGCTGCACGCGCGCGCTTTCCTGTTGGCGCCAAACCGCTGTCTTCCACTAAGTACGAATCCATCCGAATGCAGCGTGGTCCACACGGCGCAGAGTGTTGGTCGTGCGCATTTCCCCGCCCCCATTTTTCCCATCATCGGAGGAGAAGGCGAAAATAGGTGTCGACGGCTAAATGCGTGTTCGCCCGTGACGAGTGGACGCGACGCGGCGGCTGAGCCATTGCGGACCGCGCGATGTCCCGACTCCCTGCGCATGACCTCGACGACGGTGGCGTCCGCGGTGGTGACGTCGCGGAGGAACCGCCGGTGGACCTGGGGGAACGTCGCTCGACGGTGCGGCGCCGCTCGTCCATGTCGGGTGCCGCGTCGGCGCTCGCCGAGCCATCGGTAGTGGCCAGCACGACCAAGGCGCCGGTGCTCGTGGCCGGCGACCAGCTCGCGCGGCCGCTCTTCCTGAAGGACCGCTCTGTGACCATGCGGGCCGACGCCGGGCTCTCGACGGCGACCCATGGGCCGACGGCACCGGGCCACCAGTCCAAGGCGAGCGCGTTCCTGGTGAAGATCGTCGAGAAGTCGCGATCGGTATCGTCTGTGTACGACGGCAAGCCGACGGGCAACCAGCAAAACGGGGGCGGCACCACGTCAAGTGCAGGAGTGCGGCCACCGAGCGAAGAGAGTGATACCGGGCAAGCTCCACAACGGCGGCGTCAGAGTATTGTGATACGCGAATCCCACGTGAACAAGCTGAGCCAGATACAACACCAGAACACAATGCCGGCGCTTTTGGGTCCCGCTCGCCCGCCGATCAAGAACATTCGGTCTGGCATGACCCACCTCACGACCCACGACGAAGATGAACCAGACGAATACATTACTGAGGCTGAACTCCAGGATCGGTCACTATCACAGCTCGTGCGGGACTTGAACTTGTACAAGAGAAGAAGCGTGACGCTGCTTCGGATCCTCTGCGAGATTCAGCGGCGGCTCCATGATGCTGAGATCAAGTCCAGTTTCGGAAGACCATCCCATGTCGCGTTGAGTCGAGAGCTCGTGGACGAAGGGGTGCTCTCTGCAGTTGTGATCGTGCTACGAGAATTCAGGTTCCACGTCGCGCTTCAAACAGCAGCAGTGTCCCTTCTGTCATTCCTTGCGGACGTATCCGACTTGTACGCGTACAGGATGGCTGAGCTGGATGTTGAGCCGCTTGTGCAGAAGATTGTCGCTGTCCACGTTTCCCAAGAGCGACTCGTGACGAACGGATCTTCGCTCATTCACACGATATCCGAGCGGAAGCATATGTCGCACGTCGCAAAAATGCACAAGGCTCGCGAGCTCGAGAGAGAGAAGAAGCGCGCTGCATCGTTTGTCGAAGCATTTGCTGCGGAGCGGAAGCAGTCCAAATTGAGAGAGCTAGGTGGATCACGGGGGCGAGAGCGAGCGGTGTTGATGAGAGATGATCACCAGAAACATCTGACACTTTCTGGACCCCTTTTGCAACATAGTGCATTGTCCAAGAGGGTCGGTGTACCGCCTGTGCTAACCGCACACTACGACTTGGAAGTTTCCCTTTCGAAGCAGCGCTTTACAGTAATATCACCCATCGAGAGGACGAAGAGTGGTGGCACCAAAGAGACACAACACCTGGACGATCCTTCACCTTGGATACGGCCAAAAACATCCCCTGATCCACGCCATCTCATGGAACGATCATCAGCTGCCAAACTAGCTGCTGTATACTTGAACTCACCAACGTTTGTTGCACCGTCACCCCTGGGGAAGCGCATCAAAGGGACAAGGAAGACACATAGTGCAGTCTCAAGTGGCCACACATTTTCTCACGATCAAAGAAGTGGCGGAGCGCTCGACGGACGACCGAAGACTGGAGGGTCATATCACGCCTATACAATCGTAGATGAGGCCATGCCTTCAGTAGTCGATCGAGTTGATGAAACCAATCCAGAGACCAGCCACGCAAAGTGCGAGACAAGCTGCCAAGGATTGTTACTTAAATGTGACACTCAGGGCACAGAAGGAAACGATGATAAACTCGTTGATGAAGATGACACGTATGACGGTGAAGAATTTGTTATCGAAGAGGAAGAGCATGAAATTGCGGAGACCGATACGACAACAGAAAATCTTGATCGGCTACTTCCAGTTGGGTCTGACAGCGATCTGTTTGAACTTGTGGGTCGGTCGGACGTGGATACTGTTGATTTTCCCGATCATTTGCAATTGAAGCCTCACGATCACGCTCAGCCCGACGGGGGGCATTCACCATCGAGCCCAGTAATCGTCGATTTGGGTGCAGGCCGTGAAGACCTCACTCTTTTATCCGTTACAACCTCCGAAGACGCGACCACGAGTGAGCTTGTTGGTTTACTGAGCAAGTGCGTAAATTCTGGAGATCAGATATCCAGCGATAAGTCAACCATGGTAACTAGCTCAAGCCGGATGCCGCGAAGCAAGATCCCGAAATCGGCACTCCCCTTGGTGTTTTCTTCCGTCTCAGTTGTTCGCCCAGTGAATAGACGAATCCTGGAAAAGAAGGCAAAGACTTCTGCTCATCAGCGCTCAACGCCATTGCACTACTCAAACTCAATCGTGCCGGCAGTATGCGAAGTCATGGAATCGAACTCGTTGCTAGCAACGGCACAAATCACCTCAGTGCTGGACGCCATTCACCTTCCAGTGAAGGACGGCCCACCGACAGAAACTGAAACCTGTGGGACTGGAGTCGATCTTGCACGTTCGATCCCACAAACAGCAACTCCCACAACATCAGTGGCTCAAATCCAAGCACTTTATGCGCGTGGTCTCCAGCACCACAAGGCCAACGAATTTGAAGCAGCCATCCGCTGTTACGAGCGAGGGATTCACTTGCAGCACAGCAGCGGCGTCCATCGTGAATTCGCGTCGCTTTACATCAACCTGGGCTCCGCTCGAATGGCGCAGGAAAGGTTCTATGACGCTCTGGTCGCGTTTACACAGGCCGAGCGAATCCAGCCGCAGAACGTCAAGGCGGTATTCAACAGTGGCCTCGTTCTCATGCTGTTGGCGCAATGGGATGAAGCTATTGCCAAGTTTGAGAAGTTACTCGCAGTTGATCCCTGCCATGTGCGAGCACAGTGTGCACTTGAACAGTGCCATAACAAGGTGGGCCAAGTCCGGAAGACTGAGTGAGTCACTCGCTGAGAGAATGCCTGTGGCGATCAGTGCACGTGCGTGTCGTCGCGGTCTGAGAGCTGCACTAGCGAGGAGATCGATAATCGACACCGACACTTCTGCCTGGCACAACTGCTGACACAAGGTGATGAGCCTACCCAAGCGAAGCCATTGCTGTCTGACAGTCAGTGTGTGTGTGTCCAACGGGCTTACTCTCGCTGATTCAATTTGAGTCGCACCCATTGCGACCAGATCTATCTTGTGGGAAAGACGAGAAGATGGGAGCAATCTTGATCGCTCACAGGATGCAGAGTGTTGGTTATGTAGCCATTCCCTAAGGCAAGAGCTGCCAGCTGGAAGTGTCCCAGCAATCCAGCGATACTGTGAACAAGTCACGATCTTTTTTTGGCAGTGAAGATGAAGAGGTGAGTGTGAATCATCCCGCACGATGGGCGTACTCAACGTAGTTGAGAGGCTCGTCGACTGTTGTGTGTGTTGCCGCGTTCGTTTCAGATGAGATCCCTCGAGTGTCTACACTCCACAACTTAGCAGGTTCGTGAGTCTCTCGCATCAGCACTCTTCAATTCACTTTGGGCCAGCTCACCAACGCCAAGACCTCCAAAGCCGTCTGACAAGACAAGAAACCTCCACTCCAACATATTTCAACTCGAGCATTGAGCAGACGCACGCACGCATCTTGAAGAACCCTCGGTCTACGCGTCGGGCAGCCAAAAACGCAACAGTTGCGACAGAAAATGACCGAAGGGCGTGTGTTGGTCCGCCACAACTCAAGCGAGCCGGCGCTTCTCTCGCCTTCATCACCTTACCGTCGAAGCGAAAGTGCCTTAGTGATCGATGCCGAGGCCACTCGCAGAAACACCTTCATGTTCGACTGGCGCTTCGTACCAACACTGCTGCGCAAGAACTGGTGGCTCAAGAAGAAGAATCGGCTTGGATTGCTGCTGGAGATCCTTGTTCCTGTAGCGTTTGTAGCACTCATGGGGGTCATCAAACATCAGACCACGGAGTACGATGTTTCCCCGGGCTTTTCTCAGGATCAAAGCAAGCTGAACCTCTTCCAGAAGTACGGCGGCGACGGTGACGCGGTCATCGCGCCGCTGTTCGCGCCCAAGTTCGCCGTCCAGGAGACCTCGCTCTCGGGATTGCTGCTCCACATGGACAAGCTCTCATTTGAGTTTGCACGCGATCTCAAGACGTTGGACGCGGCGCGCAAGACTGTGTGTCAGCGCGAGGTCGCGTACGGCGGCAAGATCAGTCTCAACGTGTCCTCACCGTACGCCGTGCCCAGCGTCTGCGACGGCCGCGTGTCGCCCTACAAGATCGCCATCGCGCCGGACGTCCCCTTCACGCGCCAGTACTTTTACGAGACCGTTGCCAAGTGGTACCCGGCGATCACGATCAACGTGACCGGTGACGCGTCGATCGTCGTGCCGTCGCTGGCCGAGAGTGTGGTGTTCTACGATACGGAGAAGGATCTCGAGGAGTATATCAAGTCGAAGGATTACGCCAAGAACGCGTCGCAGCCGCGGATCTTCGGCGCGATTGTGTTCGACCAGTTTCCGGCCGAGGAGTCGATTGGAACATACGCGCCGGTCGAGTTTACGCTCCGATTGAATGCGACTAACATCGGCAATGCCGAGAACGCGATGTATGTTCCTCGCACTGTAGACGGCGATGCGTCGCAGTGGGATCAGTTTCAGCGCAGCATCGGCACGCTTGCATACCAGCAGTACAGTTCGGGTGGCTTCATGACACTTCAGACGCTCGTCGCTCGCTTTGTCAACTGCATGCCCAAGTGGGATGCGAGTACCAAGAAAACGACAGGCGAGTGCCAGGCCGCGAACGTTGTTGCGAACCGCAGCGCTGATCTGGACGCGCGTTTCCTCAAGACCGTCACGAATGATCCTGCCTTGAAGCAAGTCATCGCAGAAATGCTCACCGGTTCCGACGACTCATCTTCAGCGACAAGTTTCGGTCAGAATGTCACGTCGATGGAAGACTTCATGAAGGCCGCAGCTGCGACGGCGTCGATTGAGTTCAAC